>VZTH01002031.1:814561-1101754 GCA_013397815.1 Aleadryas rufinucha
TGCACGTGTGTGTGTGTGTGTGTGTGTGTGTGTGTGTGTGTGTGTGTGTGTGTGGAGAGGGGCTTGATTCCTGGAAACTGCTGAGTTTAGAAACAGTGTTAGGCATACCTGCTCACAGAGCAAGTTGCTCACTGCTGCTGTGGTACGAACTTCACTTTAAGCAGTTCTCGGATACTGTGCATCCACAATGACATTGAGAACGTGGCATGGTGCTAGACTCAAAAACAATGCTGTTTAATCAGGTGTGGAGTGCTGGCTTATTGCTTTTACCAGCAGCTTTGTTTTACTTGGACTACATAGCCTTGTAAGAATTCAAAGACATTGCAATATTGCTGAAGAAGCTTTCTGAGATGTGTAACTAACCATAATGCTGTATCTCCAGGGTACTGAATGAATGCGGCAAACGAACTGTACTTTGCAACTGTCTCATTTTCCTAGGAAAAATGGACCAACTTCAGGAATTGTTGTTCAGCTCCCAGTCTCAGTGGGAGTTCTGTCTGAGCACAGACGGACTAGAGCCTAAACAATGAGCATTAAATTTTGCCCCTTCATCTCAGGATCTCACAATTCTTTTGGAAATGTTGACGAATTAAGGTTCACATCTCCCACACTGTCAAATAACCGTGTTCCTCTTTCCCAGATGGGTAAAGAGGATCATGAATCAGGGACTGCAACAAGAGCTATGGATCAGAACTCTGACTCTAGAGTAGGCTGCTTCATTGTCGTTGTTCATTATTCTCCATAGCCCTGTTGATCCCCAGTCTCTCATTACGCTTCTCAAGAGTTTTCACAACTGGAGTTCAGGGCGTTTGGACGCGATTTTCCACATGGATTATTTGATGCATTTTCCTCATTCTGCGTATCCCAACTTGACTTTGTCACTTAAACCCTATTTGGAAGGGTGCTGCATCCATTTCAGGTTACAAATCCCGCTGTTTTGCCTACCACAGAATGATTTAAATGGGAACATAATCTCTGTTCCTTGCCCTGCAGAAGCTTTCATGTGGCGGCACATCTCACAATTAGGCCACACCTAGCTGAAATCTCCCAAAGGAGTGCTCTAGAAACTATCATCCTCTTTAGGGATTGGTAACCTGGCATAGATAAAAATAGGAGGAAAAGGAGACCCAACACTCTCTTAAAATATATTTTTTCATGGAATTTGAAAATGATTTGACCATTGCTGCTTTCTTTCTTCGACAAGGGATGTATCAAAATGCTCTCCAAGTAGTTTTTGCTTATCAAATAGGTTAATTTTCTTCTCTTAGAGCAGAATCTACATAATATCTTTGTATCTTAGACAGAATTTTAGCAGAGTTTTGCAGGTTTATGTGTTACCACCTTCTCACCATTCAAGATCTTTCAGCAAGGTCGCTGTAACAGAAGACACAGTTTTTGAAAAGAGAAGTATTGGAAAAACACTTCCTGTATTTAACTTGCTTTAATATGTGCGTTTACTCCTTACATGAATTTCTAGTTGCTCTTTCTATTTTCCTCATATCTGCTGTTCTCTATTCTCTACTTCCTCATCCTCTTCTTCTTCTTCCCTGGGCACACACTTCCTGAAACCTCACTCCCTTAATTTTCTATTAGCTGAATATTCTGTATCATTCCTTTCTTTTGCTTATTCCTTTGTAAGCAGATTCACAGATGGTCATCTTCTTTCACTTGATCCTTTCTCTGCAGTGACGTTTCTCAGTGTAACAACTCGAAGTCGTGCTTATTCTCTATTTGAAAAGCTGTTAACTGTTGTCTGGGCTTTTCTCATGTGGTGGTTCAGTATTTTCTTCTCTCTTTTTTGGTTTCTCTAGACAAATACAGTTCTGTGCTGTTACAGGTAATGCTACAAATACGAATTTTCTGTCCCTTTAATTAAACCATGGCACCCCTTCTATTTGCATTGCTTGGGCAGGTATGTTAGCGTTTAAGGTTTTTTAGTTTATGTTCCAGAGCTTTTAAGTTAATTTTCAAACTATTGCTATGATCTCTTTTATTCTGCCCTTCATTTATAGAAGAAATTAAACAGAAATATTCAGGGCCACTCCACTGCCTACATTTCAAACCCTCCTTTAAAATTTTCCTTGCCTTCCTACGTTTCTCCAAATATCATAAACTCAAGTCTATTGTCCACTGCTTATCCTTCTTATCAATATTTTCTCCATGTTTCTTTTTACTCCCTGGATCTCCACTTGTTAAGCATTAATAACTTTATATTGCAATTGGAATCTCCTACAGCTCTAATCATCGTATCAATCCTTGTGTGATGCTGATTGCCATGGAGATCTCAGTCTAGGACTGGCCATCTTAAGGATTGTGGAAACACAAGTAAAAAGTTAGGGCCACTTCAGTCTGTTGTCCTGTGCTACACTTACTGTCTGGATCAAACACCTGCAAATGCATCTATCCTGCAACCTCATTATAGAGTTTGATCAGCAAGTTTTTACTTCTCACATGTAGTGTGACAAAACCCTGCAAAGTTGTCCAGATAAACTCCAGTCTTAACTACTTGAGAAAACACTTTATTTTTCATATATTATTACATGCAAAGATCCCTGGCTAAAGATTCCTAGTGAGCCTGAGGACTATATGATACAAGTCACAGGGATCGCTGGTTCTTTTCACATGTTTTAGGCCACTCTGTGCTGCCAAGTTCACATATATTCAAACTGAGCATACAAGCTCAGTTAAATTAATTCCCTTCCGTATATAATCAAGGCCAAAGACCTGGAAGTACAGGCAAAAAGGAGAATGAGTCTAACAGGGGGTTTGTTAGTGCCAATTATTTTAGGAAATTTTTTTGAAATGAAAACTGAATAAGGAATCACACCAAATTACAAGGATGCTGAGAGAAGGGGCAGTTTAATCTTTCAGTTTGTTGATGAATGGAGGAAAGAGGGTGAAGTAATTTCACAGTATCACAGAACATGCTGATTTGGAATTGTTCTGCTGACACTCACCTTGGAGCCAGGCATTGACCTGATGTTTTTTCCTATTCCTATCAATATTATTCCTTGTTACCAGAAGAATCGAGGAAATCACTACCTGTGCTCCTGATCCCTCTGCCAATCATCCCAGGGCCCTGAAGTCTCTTTTGATTGCCCTCAGACTTCTCTCTGTTATTTTGTCACTGCCAGTTTGAACAACCTGTAGAGGATAGTAATCAGAGGACCTTACTAGACTGGAGAGTTTTCCAGCAATGTCCCTTATCTCCCCTGGGAGACAGCACATTTCCCTGTGAGTTGGGTCTGGTCTGCACATTGGGCCGTCTGTGCCCCTTACAAGGGAGTCTCCTATTACAACTCTTCTTCCTTTCTTCTTAACAGAGGAGGTTGTGATGAACGGTACAGGTAGTGTTATTTTAGGACACCCCACTATCCCTGTAGGACCTTTGCCCATCTCATCAGTTGTCTGGCCTTCTGATTCCAGAGCCTCATACCTGTTACAGAAGGTAGCATTCCTACTTGGCAGATTCTGAGAAGGAGGAGGAACCTTCCTCCTGGCACAGGCTGTGACCTGTTTCCAGGTCCAGCTTCATCAGACCCTTGACTAATTCCCCTGCAGGGTTCTGAGTTCACCTGCTTCTCTGCCACAGTAGAGGCTCCCGACTCCCAAGGGTCTTGAGACTGCAACATCTCTGAAAGTAACTGGTCGATGTCTTCCTCATTTGTTTGAATACTACATAGCCTGTTCACTTCTACCTGCAGCTCCTTCACCTGGTGACACAGCTCCTCAACCACAGCACAGCTTCTGCAAAAGAACTCTTTGTCGACCCAACCTTGCTAAGAGGCATCAGGCACTCCTCCCAACTTCTGGCCTGGAGAGCTACACCTCCCATCAGCAGGTCTGTCTGTCTGTCTGGAGGCCTCTGACATGGCAGTGACCCTTACAGCTACAGGGGATTGAGCTTTATGGTGTGCCAGCACCATAACTGAGGAAGCTTAAACTAGTATGCTAAGACTGGGGCTAAAAGGATCTCTTTGCTCTTCCTTATCACTTCCTCACCCAAACATGAGAGGGCTCATTTTAGTTAAAGGACATCTTTCAGAAACAAACAAACTTACAAAAAACCCCACCCAAACCAGAAAAACCAGAGATTAATTCAATTAGAGCATGGTGCTGATAACCCCAAGGCTGCAGGTTCAATCTCCATATGGGCCATTCACGTAGGAGCTGGACTTGATGGTCCTTGTTGACCAACTTCGAATATTCTGTGATGTTGCAATTCTGTGAAATGATGAATCACAGAATCACAGGCTGGTTGGGGTTGGAAGGGACCTCTGAAGGTCATCTGGTCCAGGCACTCTGCTTAAACAAGGTCCTTTAGAACAAGCTGCCCAGGACCATTTCTAGACAGCTTTTGAATGTTTCCACGGGTTGAGAATCCTCCACCTCTCTGGGCAACCTGTGCCAGTGCTCAGTCATCCTCACTTTTTCCTCAGCGAAAAAGTGTTTCCTGATGTTCACAGAGAACCTCCTGTATTTTAGTTTATACTGTTGCCTTTTGTCCTGTCATTGGGCACTACTGGAAAGAACCTAGGTCCTTCTTTACAAAACCTCCCTTCAGGCATTTTTACACATTAATAACATCCCCCTGTGTCTTCTGTCTTCTCAACAGGACAGCCCTGGCTGTCTCAACCTTTCCTTGTGGGAGAGATGCTCTAGTCCCTTCATCATCTTAGTGGCCCTTTGCTGAACTGTCTCTTGTGGCTCCATATTTCTGTTGTTTTACAACTCTTGTGAAACACTTAGCCCTTCCCTTTCAAAAAATGCGTTTTCAGATGAAAACACCCAACTACTTCATCACAAATGTGTGAACAGCTTTTATCAAACTAAATAATTTTCCAAAGGACAAAACATTAACCTTTTTCTTTAGCTCAAATTACATCAATGGATTTCTTTTGTGTATTTTTACTCACTACAGATTGCACAGGTCAGCCTTTCTGTGCTATATTGGTACAATCCCTAGATAACTTCAATAAATTAATACAGTCACTTCTGGTTTACAAAAGTGCAACTCTACTGAGATTTTGAAATTGATTATAATATTGTGTAAATAGATTGTGTTTCTCCTTTTCAGGAACTGAATTTAAGCATTCATACTAATTTGTTTTCCTTGGTGTCATTAATGAATTTGAGGCTCTTAGTATTTATAACATTAGCAATTATTCTTAATGATTATCATTGTTCAGGGAATTTTTCAAAGTATGAAAAATGCAAGTAAGCACCCAAATGAGAGAAAAAAACTTTTGCCTAATAGTGTCAGTTGATCGTTTATTTAAAATACATAATTCATCCTCATTTTCTGGCTGTCTTGATAAACATATGAGTAAGAGATAGTGTTTGACTGGGAGCTCGTGTTTGCCTTGTCTTTTTAAATTAAATTTAAAAATATCTCCAAAAAATAATGATTTAGTATCCTCCTTTTTCTTATTTTCTGGTTAGCTCTATTTTTTTTGCCTGCAATAACAAAGCCATGAAAAAAGACAGCAATCCCCTTGCTCATGTGATATAATTCCACACTCTGAGTGTGAATACTGGCAGATCAGCAGAATGAGCCATCTGCAAGCTATAAGCTGTGTCTTTGCATGAGTAGATTTAGGATAAAAAAAATTTGTCTGACCTGGAAGCCAAACATTGCTTGGCATCTTTACCAGAGATCCCTGCAAGGCCAGCCATCGCTTGTGCTGAATTTGTGTCCTTTCTAAAAGATGCATCCCTCCCTCCTGCCATCATATTTTATAGTACACGTACATGAGCGCACACACAGAAATGCACACACACAGGGCTGCACCACGGGCCACCTCAGAGATGCTGTACTGCAATTTAATGACTATCAGATTTCATAGTCAGTCTCTGTTGGATTGCCATGCTGGTGAATAATGAATATCATACTGCAAGGTTAATCCCAAGTGGCCAGTTTCCTGGTTTTAACAGGCTGGCTGTTAGTCTGAAATGTTTGTAAATGTCTACAGTTCATGCATTGTGCTGTGTGGGAACATGCACCTCTAAATCCTTGCCTTACTCAGACCAGTAACTCCTGCTGAAGTCAAAGGAGTTAGTCAAGGATGTAGCACAAGATGGATTTGTTCCCTCAGTCTTCCCTCTCCACCCTGCATCCCGGTTATTGTCTCCCAAGCTGCTGAAGTCCCACCTCAAACAGAAGAGTTATGCACTCTGCCAGTTTTTCCTTTTCGTGAGTTGCTGTCTCCCTTCTAAGCTTCTTGTGCTGGCTCTGACATCCTGGTCCTCTGAATTATAGCTTGTGCCTTCAACTAATGAAGTCGTTGGCAACATTCCCATTGACTTCATTCAGAGAATGATCCAGCTGAAATAGTGCTGACTCCTGAGAGCTCCTGAGCCCTGGTGGCATAAACGTGAGCTGCAGAGCCACAGGATTTGTAAAGATTTGACCCTAGACTATAGAACATTTGGGGCAGGTAGAGTCTATCTTTTCAAATTGTTTGCAAAGTGCTATTTTCACCTAATGCACTCTAGAAATTATTAAGTGGAAGTAACCCTTGTCAAATTACACAAAATCTCATACTCATGGTAGGAACAAGGAGCACAGATTAGCCATCTGCTGTTGTTGCCCTTGTGGAGATGCATGTGGGAAGGAACTAGAACAATACCTTCAAAAAGAAATCCTTTTTTTGCCTGTAGTTTGTCTTTTTGGCTTCCTTCTCTACTTACCCCATTGGGAGAACTAGAATCTGATCAAACCTTCCCAGCTGTTCTAGCTAAAAGTTATTGCCTGCAAAGGGTATGTTTTTTGATCTCCTGTGCCTGCTTCAAAAAAGACCTTCTTTGAATTGCATTAAAATTTTCCCTCCCATTAAACTTCAGTGTCAGTAAAACCAGATTAAAACAAAAACAAATGAAAAAAATTTCCTTTCTCCAACATTAAAAGACATAGAGGTTATTTAACACGAAATACTGTATTGCATTATCCTTCTTCTGCAATTACAGAGAGCATTAGTGCTGCCTAACTGCTCTTTTAATATAAACTATAACAAGCTAGAGACATTCTCGGATTTTGGGATTGTAGGTGGTGACATCCTTGCACAACAAAAAGAAAAAGAAAGTGGCTGGTCATGCTATTAAGGTGTGATATAGGCATGACAGATACTGAGAGGGAAATATTTGGTATGTAAATGTATGGACATATTGGCTGTGGAGAACAGACCTACAAAAGGAGATTTCAGCATCCCAAAGCAGGAGGTAACAGTGAATCTGCGATGGGGAAAGGGTAGCTCTTTGAAGGCTGTTACTGCTCTTCTGGGCACCTGCTTGTGTGAGCCTGGGAAACACTGGGAGTGTTTGGGAGGGCAAAGTTGGCCTTCTTTATGATTTTCACCTCCATACATCATAGTGACTTAGAGCACTTCCCTTAAACTGTGTGCACTGCTGGCCATCTATAGAATGGGGCCTTTGTTCTGCCCACACTGATATTTATGCAACATCCATCTTTGTGCTTCATGACATTTAAATGACAGAGTGCTGGACTGTGGCTCATTGTAATAACATGGTCTCTGTTCCACCTGCCCTCTACAGACTGAGGCCATGTTTTGAGAAAACTGGCCAATTATTCTATTTAGGGAGCCTTAGCAGAAATGCTACAACAGAATTTTATAAAGCATGTGTTGGTACCAGTACAGCTCTAGGTACCTAATGCTAATGACAGCCCCATACAAGCACCTTGCTTCCACTCTGTGGATTACCTCGCTCACTTTTTCCCTTTCATGTGAAGTTAAGGATGCAGAACAACATTTAATGCCAGCAATAACCACATCCTGCCTTTCAGCAGAGGGAACAGCAGGCAAATTCTTGAAAACAGAAGCTAGAAATTGGATATCCAAGTAGGTACTTAACTATATGTCTACTGTGCTAATTTCCTAAAGAGCTTAATGCCAGTCCTGGAGTTTGAGGTCAGGCACGACAGCAGGAGAGGCAGCCATGTTAAGGGTCAAGGGCCCCAGGAGGTGGAAATTTCTGCCCATTCCCGGACTCATTTAGGTCAGACTGTGCTTACCAAGAGTTGAGAAAGCTCATTAAGATGAGGAATAAAAGGAGAGATGTTGGCTTTAGAGCAAGGAGAGCTGCAGCATGGGAAAATGGCCCCTGCAGCTCATGTTTTGTGAGAGATGGTTTCTTTTTCTTTTCTTCTTCTTTTTTTTTCCCCCTGAATTAATAAAGTCAGCCTGAGGGAAAAGCCTGAAAAAGATTTTGGCAGGATGTTAGTCCTTCCTGGGTTAGGGAAACAAGCCAATAGCCTTACAGGCAGCTGACTCTTTAATCACATATTTAGTATCTGAGAGAAAAATATTCTGAGGTAGCTAAGTGACCTCTAGAACCAAAGCCTATTTCAAATGTTACTCTGAGATTTAGGAACCAGGGCACCATATGAAGCCCATCCATCATCTTAGCCCTTCTAAGGGCTCAGAATTTTAACATTCCCTAAAGTTTGATTTTTTTGTTCTGTTTTGTTTGCTTATATTTTTTGGCGGATTTTAGTTTTTTTTTTTATTTCCGGTCTTGTGACATTTTGTAACTGAGACTTTGGATTCTGTATGATATTGTCATGTTTGAAAATATTTGCTTTGATTTTCAGTTCCCAAAGTTCCAGCTGGGCTCAGTTGGTTTCATGGGTATTCAGACCCTATAACAACCTTTCAAAGCACGGAACCATGGATATAAGTAGTTGAACATAGACTTCTCTGTCCAAGCACAGGCCAAAGTATGAACATAATGAATGAAAACAAAATATGTTATTTCTCTGTTTAGTGAACTGTCTTGAAGCACAAATCCAGACTGGGTCCACAGAAAACACCATATTTCCTTCTCTTTATTCCACCGTTACTGAGAAAATCTTTCTCAGATTGACAGGGACTACTGAGTCATCCACACATCTCTGAGAACACTTTGATGGGCTTCAGGAACATGGGCTATGTGATCACCAGAAAAACAGGAAAAGTTGGACCAAATTGTGAGTGTGAATACATGCAACTGAGTGCTGTAGTTCCTAACTGGATGCCGCTACTACCTGTAATCACTTTGCTTTTACAAAGCGTGCTCTCACAAGAAAATGAGAAATTACTGATTGCAGTCAGCCAACTTACCCCAGAAGGATGTTTGAATCCCACAAGAGAAAGTTGGCTGAGACTACACTTAGGAAGTCTGTTCTCGCTCTAGCTCTGGAGGCAGGGGCTATGTTGAGGCTGTGGGATGGTGGCTGCAGTTGACTGTTTAATTTGATGAAAATATGGCTGTATTTTGACTTTTCTCTTTGTTCAGATGGATTTAAAAGTCCGAAAAAATGTAAAAGCTAATAGCTTTCATATATGCAGATGGGACCTAAAATGGTGATGTTGATGTAGCCAAGTGGGCCACTTCAAAATACGTAAAGGGCTCTGTGGTCAAAAGCCAGCTAAATTATAGAAAATGTAAAAGGAAGGCCTTTGTACTCTTATTAAATCTAGAGTTCAGCAGTTTAAGTTCTGACCTAAAGGAGAAATACAATCACTCATTCGTTGCTTTTGGTTCCTAATTTAAAAACTTTCCCAATTACCAGAAAGTGCTGGAAATTAAAAATCACCTTTTTTTTTTTTTTTTAATTAATAAAAACACTGGGAAAAGTGGAAAATTATGTGAAATCTCTTACTAGACACCTTGTTGGAGAGTTTCCTTTCAGCAAAAGTAATAAAGTAATCTGCTAGAGGAATTCTCTGATGAGATAAAAGGAAATCAAAATGCCAAAACATGGAGTAGCACCAGAGAAATTTGGAGCACATATTTTAAAAAGGGAATTATTCTGGACTTCTTTTATGCCTTTGAAGCCAGAGATCCATTTAATCACAGGAGCAGAAAATCTAATGCACTGGTATTTGTCTGGTTTTCAGATTTCTTTATTTTGCATTTACATTTGAAACTGTTGGAAAGTATGAGAACAGAAAATCACTTTGCAAAAACCATGCCTTCAGTGACTAGCACCCTTGAGAAAATTAGGCAAGTTCTGACCACAGCTCCAAACTATAAATGCATGTGTGGCAAAGAAGAGGGGAAGAGGAAGCAGACAGTCAGCTACTGATTCAGACAGAGCACAGAATTCCAGCACAGTTAAGCATGAACAGGAGTGGTGGCAGAGAAGAAAGCTGACTGCACCACGTGCACTGAGATGGGGCAATATCAGGTTATCACATTGTACTTAAGCCAGGAGCAGCTCCTGCCAGCAAAACCAAACCTAGTTTGCTCCTTGGCTGAAAACTTAAATATCAGCACCCTTTAATTATGCATAAAAAGATAAACAAAGCTAGCAGCTTTAAAGTACTGTTATTAATTGCACCAAATGTTAGTGAAAGGTTGAATTATTCATAGTTATAGTTCTCAGGGGTTTCTTGATCAAGGGAAATAAGGAGAATTTGTTGTGAGTATCTCATTCCACATTGCTTTGTCAGTTTGCCTAATCCAAGAAACAGGGATATATTTTACATGTCAGATCTGCAAAAAATGCATATATCTGCTAGTTCCTTAGCAACCTTCTGGGGTATGCCTGCAACTACTCCCATAAACCCCGCATATTGGGAATCATCTCCAGTGGGTTTCCAGGGATCAGTGGATTTTGCCGCAATAATAATACCATTCACATGGAGTTAGAGTAAATAATTTAATTTACTTACAGGATCATTGCTGTGTTTTGGGTTTTATCGAAATATTTCTCTAGGAAAATAACATGTAAACACACTTCATTGAGAGCCCTCTGTATGAATGAAGAAGGCTGTAAGCTGTACTAGTATACAATTTTGTAATAACTGAAAAAAACCACTGCTCCTTCAGAAGCCAAGTTGTTCTTGTCATAACCCTGGCCCTCTTTTATCGCTGCATTTTAGCTAGAGGTAGTAGCCAAAATCAGTATAAACTTCGGGAAAGGAAGATTTTAAAAGAACAGTATGTCTTTAGAGTTTGTGCAATTTCCTCTTCAAAAGGTTATCCGCACAGCACATATGCCTTAGATTTATCATTGTGGTATAATTTATGAGTGATCTGAACCTTATCAAACAACCTCATACTTTGGTAACTTGCATATAGTAACAGACTGAGGGACGGTTCAGCTGAGTAACTTTTACTCATGTGAGTAGTGGTAACTAGCTGGAGCACGGAGTAAGGGTCCCTTGCCTCAGACAGTGTTTTCTGGATTCAAATTGAGCTCAAAATGTTCACTGCAATCAGGAGTGTGTGGGTCTCATCCAGTAGCTTATGCAGTGCATGTCAAAGCCTTCACAGAGCACAGCTGAAGAGCTTCTGTTCACCTGCTCCTGCACCTGTGTTTTGTCAGTGCTGTTTTGACATGAATGCATGCCGGTATTATTATTTAGTGTATCCAACACTCTTCCACAAAGAGGAGCTTCAGGACTGGACCTCCTTACTTCTGGTGAAATTGATGGAGTTTAGCTTAAGTCCCTGGAGAAGTTTTTAAAAGGATAGTAGTGACAGGACAAGGGACAATGTCTTTAAACTGACAGAGGGTGGGTTTAGACTAGGAAGAAATTCTTTACTGTGAGGGTGGTGAGGTGCTGGGACAGGTCGAGCAAAGAAGTGGTGGATGTCCCATCCCTGGAAGTGTTCAAGGCCAGGTTGGATGGGACCCTGGGCAACCTGATCTCATTCAGGATATTCTTGCCCAAAGTCCCTTCCAACCCAAACCATTCTATGATTCTATTCTATTTGTGGCATGTGAAAATGTAATCTATTAATGTTAATAAACAGCTGGAAAAATCCTGTCTTTTAAAGTCACTGAAGGTTTTTTTGTTTCCTTCACAGAGTCAAATTCACACTAAATATTTTTTTTTTATTTAAGATGAGAAGTTTGTATTTATGTACAACTTTTTCTTACAAGCAAATGGCAAGTCATAGTGATTTTAAGTCACATTTGAGTATGTTACAGCCTAGAAAGACTGAGCAAAAATCACATAGGTCAGATATATAAATAACTGCTTAAATAAATAGAGACACTATCTGTAGAGATAGATATAATATATATGAAAATATATATTAAATATATAGAATGCATATACAGTCACATAGATTTGCACATCCATTTAAATAACTTTTACATGGAAATAAATATGACTAATTTTTGATGTGATGAATGCTCTAGCTGTCCTTTCACACATTTGTGTAATAAGGGTGAAATTGCATTCACACTTTCCTTATCAAAATTAATAACATGTTTAACAGCATGTGAATATGATCTTCAAGTAGCTTTTAAATATAATAAAAATTACAGTTTACTGTTCATGTGTCAGTTTCTATATAAAACAAAGAAGGATTTAGTTCGGGGTTGCCTTTTTTCTCTGCCCACTAGATGGTATTTCTGTGGCTACAATCACAAGACGTGCTTGAGAGAAGAGAAATCTCCTGATGTGGTTTATAAGAAAGAGATGATAAATTTCCAGCAGAGTTGCCATTTCCTCCAATGATGATGCTGGGCTGGGCATGAAGCTGAGTCCCCAGGCAACCTAATTATTGCAGCTCCTGATAGCTCACTTCAACCAGATCTGTAATCCTGTTGATCCTGTTCCCCACCCGAGCGGTTGCTTGGTCACCTTTGGGTTAGCAGCTGGTTCAGAGGACGAATCTTCTTAAAATAAATGAAGTCATAACTAACTGCTGTAGATAGCCTGGGCAGCAAAGAACAAATAGGAGGTATGTAAGAGTTTTCATGGGATTTGATATGGAGTTTGATTGTGCTCATGGTGGGGGCCAGTGTCCCTTTTGTAATGATTTTCCCTTACACTGCCCCTGAGGGCTTATGAGCCAGGTAAGAGTGTCTGTGCCAGCTGCTGTGCCTACTGGCCCCATGTTGACTTCTTCGGCATGTCTGTGCTGTGCAATGATGTGGTGCAGAGGGGTTGGGATTAAACTTTCCTTGAGCTGTTACGTCCACACTGTGTGGTGCAGCACCATGAGGAGATATTGGCTTGAGTCCCATCAACAGTGTATTGCAATAGTATCGTTCCACCAGCCCTGAGAACTCTTCCCTACATTTTTTGTGGCAGGTTTGGTCATTGTTACTCACACATTTCTCATTTTTGATCATTTCAGCACATTATTCCATTTTAGTTGTGACACAATTACATAAACTCAAGCCAGCAAATAGTTACCGAGACAATCGCTATCAAAACCTGAGCTCCACTCCAGTACTCAGAAAAGCATAAAAGTTAGTGTGGTCAGCAAACCTGTTACTATTGAGTTTGTTGTGTGGATTAGAGTTTCTCCTGACTGAATCTTTTCTCATTTTGTAATGTTGCATCCAGACCAGAAAAGAATCTTATTATGGAATTACTCTTTCTAGCAAGTCACTGGAGCACATTGCCTCCAAGGATCATGTGGTTTCAGGATAGATATGCTCAGAAGTGGGTTTCAGCTAACTGGAGACATCCCACGTGCTCTCTGGGAAGTCAACCACAGCCTTGTGCTGCTGTGTCAGGGGAATTGATAAAGTATTGATTGACCAGCTTTGCCCTGAATAGGGATAATAATTTTCTTCTTAAAGTTCCACCCAGTGCTTTGGTAAGCGGAAAGCCTGTACTAGTGCCAAATGTGTAATTACTTCACTAACAGCGATGACATGTATGCCTGTTCTGCATGATCCTATGTTTTCGCTCCTTCTGTTGGCTATGAACAACTCAGATAATAGGAACCTCATCCCAGCATCTGTCTCTCAGCAAGGTGAGCTTTAACCTAAGCTTTGAGCAGGTTTTAAAGAGGTAGATGAAAAGTACATCAAAACAACAAAAAGCAAAAGTACATTAACAGGTACTGACTTGGTAAATAAAGAACAGCATGTGCTGTCTCAAGGGCAATAAAGGACATATTACTGTACTGCATTTTGCACATACATGAGAACCATTGCAAGGTGGAGGCCACCTCTACTGCAAAAAGCTGCCACAGTGTTTCAGGACATTCTCAAAACGTATGGATTGTGCCACATGGTGTAGTACTTATCAATCCACAAGGGTTTGGCTTCTGCCACTCTGTTCTCTATTCTATTCTATTATCTTCTCTTCTATTCTTCACCAAAGGAACACTTAGTAAATAGCTAAAATAAATAAAACTTAGCAACAGATTATTCTTGCTGTCTCAGAGAGAGATAATCATGAATGCAAAATGTAATTTTATTTTAAGCAGCTTTCATCTATTTCTTTTGCTACCTCAATTTATAAATGTGCATGGAATTAATTCATCATCTCCAGACAGGCTCCTCAGATGAGGACTTCTACCTTATTTTATGTTTGAGTACAATGTTACTGCAATTAACAGAACTCTTTCATAATCCAGTTCAGCTCACTGCTTTATTCTAATTTTTTGACAGGTTTTCTTCACTGCTTGTGCCTCTGTATATACATGTATACAGTCACACACATATGCATAATGCATCAAGTTAGCAAAAATATTCATTGCCATGCAGAAAAGGGGTCAGTGTCCTGTAGGTGCCATGTGCAAGTTATTTAAAATTCACTCTGTCTTTATCTCAAATATTTTCTCACTTGCTTTATTCAGTAGAATACACATTTTTAAATGACCAAGCCAGGAATATATGTCCTTTTTACTAAAACCTTTTTTTTGCTTCTGTGCAGCAGCAGCTGCCTGCCATGTTATTGTTTTTTGTTGCTAGCAGGCTTTTTGGGTATGTGCCAAGGATTTCGTGTGGGGAGCAGGACGATTTGCATCTGACTGGTGAATGGCAAGGCTGGGCGTGGGTACACTCAGCCACACCAGGTGAGGTAGAACAGCCGCTTCCAGCCCACCTGGAGTAATTAATTCAATAAAAGGTTAATTACAACAAAAGGGAAGAACAAACTTCCATATAACAGATGGTAAATTTTTAGTGTGATGAAAACTAAAAGGATTTTCTTTTTAAATACCAGTACGGTGTGCCCTAAATGGTATACAAAATTCTCTTGGTATATACTCAAGTAATTGCATATGTTGTTTCTGTATACTGGCTCTGCTGTGCTTTTTGATACATATTTCCTTCTGTTTCAGATATGTGTGAGCTCCTCTTCATAAAATTTTTCATCAACATGTGTATTCCTGGGAGGGTATACTTGTGGCTTGGTTGCTGGAGGAGTTGTAAGTCTTCCACGTCCATCCTCTTCTGGAAACTTTCGAACCGGAGACATCACCCAAATTGCAGAGAGGAGCAGATGCCTTATGAAAACTGAGGCTGGGTTGCAGAGAAAAGCCCTGTCCACTCCTTTATCCAGAAAGAGCCATGGAATAAAGTTTAGCCCTTTCCCAAAGCGTTTGACTGACCCAGAGGGTGAGAAACTGGCTCGCCAGTCAGGAGGCAAGTATGAGGCTGGGCGGTTTACACAGGGGAGAGTCCACATGCATCTTCTGCTTAGCTGACAAAATTGATTGAAAATATGGAAGAAAAGAAAGAAAAATATGTTGAAGATGGGCACAAAGCCATTCCTTATTAGAGATTGTCACACATGTTGATGGTAGGGGTCATAAAAGTTAAGGGGGCAGAGCTGGGCTTTTAGTTGAAATAACCTTGAGAAATTGCATTTAATTAATATCAATGCTTGTAGGATAAACTCTTTCTTGACAAAGAGAAACAGTGTACAGAACAGAATTTAACTGTGCTAGAATAATGTTTAAAAGACTGAACTCAAGGTTCCTTGCTGTTTTGCAAGCTAGCAACATGTTTATAACGATTACTGTCTCAAAATTTCAGAAATGAGAGATACATATGAATGCACATGAGTCTTGGAAGAATCTTGATTTTTATAAAATATTGAGCCTCCACATGAGAGAGCTGAGGTATTGACATCCGTTCCTTCTAAGGTCATCCTTCAGTATCAACTGCTAAAACTGATCCATGATTAAAAGTATTTAAAAATGAGAATATAGTGCAGACTTAATCTTTTTCAAAAGCTTACCAAGTCACTCTCTGTGCATTTTGCTTTTCTTCCCTTTCACTGGCTCCAGTGGAAGGCTAGTTCTTTTCAAAAAGCCTGATGGCATCAGACAAAAGATATGTTGAGCAGGCAGAAGAAGAAAACCATTGCTCTTCTCAGTGATGGGCCTGATCCTACATCAGTTTAATGCTTTCCATCGAGCCAATACATACAGAGCATTCATCAAAATTGAAGGTTTCCAGCTGGAAGAACTCTTTCCAAAATACTGCCAAAATTTTCCATCATTTTCTGAACTAGATCCCCAATAGCAGGCTTAGGAAATTCTGGTCCTATTGCTGTCAGTAGGCAGACTTGGTGTCCTCTATTGCATAAGGGATAAAAGGAAGGGAGGTGATGATTTATTCTACAAGATAGCAATTTCCCCACATACTCTCACCCCATCTGCAGGTAATTAAAAGTTGCTGGTGTAGTTAATCACACTGATAGTGTAGACAGACTTCAACCACAGACCTGGGTGGCACTGCTGGCAGTGTTGATGGCACAGCCCAGGTGTATTTAGCACCCTCCTGGGGATCCTTCTTGCTGCTGCCTTGCTGTGGCTCCAGGCACCTCTGACAGCATGGAGACTGCACCAACTATCAGATGAGATGCTCTGCTGTCTAAGAAATAGCAAATGTAGAGACATGCTATAGCAAAAACACATGTTGTGGTTTTGCTGCAAACTACATATTGAATGATTTTGTCATGAATGTTTTACTGGTACATACAATGCGAAGCCTGGTGACACTCTGTGTCTGCTCTCTCCAATGCAGGTCTTCTGTTCTGCACTGAAGATGGCCAACAAGGAAACCTCACAGAGTGAGGCTTGATGTGTGCTCTGCAGCAGCCTTGCTGTTTGCTACTATCCCGCACTAAATTTAGTGAATGTTGTTTGGTTTTTCAACTGGAACAAATAAATCTGTCAGTATTTTAACTTGAGCTTGTTGTACATGCCGCAGTTAACATTCCTTAAGCCTCTGTGTTTGATAATGTATTTGGAAGCTCACTTCATAATTATAGGTGGGGCTGTTGGGCTCCTTGTTATTCAGGCTACTCTGGACCTGAACCAAGGTTTTGTAACAAAGGAGACACTTGTCTGAGGGACCCTTGCTTAACTGTCTGTCTGATAGACCTGCAAGACGTAGGTGCACAGGGCAGGGGGTTGCATATGAAAGAGATTACTTTCATAGTAAAGGCACTTAAGCATTGCCCAGATCAGTAGAATTCCTTTTCTGCCCTTACCATCAGATTCTCACATCTGTTTTCAGGGATGATTTTTGATTGTGGTATCTTACTTCTCTTGTCCACCCAAGATGAGTGGATAGAACAAGGTCAGGAGAAATACATCATGCTTAGAGATGTAAACGGTAGCACTCTGCACTTGAAAAGATCTATGAAAACCAGTGGCATCTCAGATCAGGTACCCAGAACATGGTTTCACGTAATATCTCAACCTTTCTGTGTCCCACTTCCTTATTTGTAAAACACAGATAATCAATTGCTGTCTCAGGAGGATATTATTAAAAAAACCAAACAAACAACCAAGCACTGATACCCATAGAGCACAATAATGGTGAAGGCACAGAAAATATTATGAAAAAATTATTTTAAGATCTAAATAGAGCTCCAGCTGCAGAGCTGGGGACCTCACACAGAGTAATAAGGAGAAAGAGTTATTGCAAAGTCACTCATTAAATGCGCACCATCCAGTCTGCTCTGGATAAGGTGAAATTCACTTGATAATAATAGACTTTAATTACTCACATACTGTTGTAACACACACAGTGTGGCTGAATTAAATATGTAGATAAAATCTGAACTTCCAAACTTTCGAATGACTGATTTTGCAACTCAAGTAATACTATTCTGGCACAGGGAGATGGAGGGAGATAGGGTTGTTTGTGACAAAGTGTAGATTCTTATAATCATATGTATGATTTCTATTCTCTCTTTGTTCCCCCTGCAATAGCCATAAGATTATAAGTGGATAAAACAGGGAGTAAAAAGGTCTCTTGTTCATATAAAATACTGCAGAAGGGAATGAAATTATACCAAGACCCTACATTTTTAATATGATAAGAAAACATTTTAGAAACACCCCCAGGAAGTCTTGAACAGTATCATTAGACATTTGATGTGAGATATTATGTTTATTTCTTATAAAGTTTTTTGGGTTACAGGATTACCATGAGGCATTGACCAGAACCCAGTCTCTATCTAACAGGTTACCATGCAGGTATTTGGCAGAGGACAATCCCTGCTCCAAAGGACTGTCAAACAAAATGATACATATTCTGAGTTGGTAGAAAGGCACTTGCTCAAATGGCTGATGCAGGCCTGAGCTGTGCAGATGATGAGATGATCAACTCAGGGCATGGACCTATACAGTACAGTGACGCACAGCCCTGTTGGGCTATCCTGAACTCTACAACAAGCACATCCAGCCAATATCTTCAGCCTCCTTTATCCAGCTCAGCTGTGTTGGCAAAACTGAGAAGGAGGCAACAGAGATGGGAAAGGGAAAGTAGCAGAGGCAGAATGGAGAAGCCTAGTGAGACTAGTGAACCAGGCTTGCTGCTTCTGCATGGGATGTGGGGTAGGTTGAAAAGAGTGAACAAAATACAGCTACTACTGGGTCTTGGTGTCCTGGACATCCCATGCATCCTATGTCCTCACTGGTGCTGGCAGCTGCAGCAGTCTGAGTTTCCAGGGACTGGGAAAACAGGCAAAATAGGCAGCTACTCTGCTGGCTGCAGCAACCTGCTGCCTTAGACAGAGACAGGGTTTGCTGTTGCAGCAGGGCCAGGAGGAAGCAGCTCAAGCAGAGAGCTGGTTGCTCATACTTTGCTGAGTTCCTCAGTACTTGTTCTCTAAGTGACCCTGCAGAGCTGTGCATTGTGCCACAGCTGAGATAGCAGCTGCATCTCAGCACCTCTAGCCCAACTCCTTTCACCTGTATAGCTAAAGATCTGCTCAGTAAAACATGTCTTGTAGCCCTCTTCACTCAAAAGGGACAGTTCTTGGTTGAGTTTTCCCTACAGTGTGGATTTCATAAACTGAAGTTGCCTCCCACAGCCCTAACTGAGGTATAGGGTCCTTTGTTTCTGTTTTGTTTTTACTAAGTGGCTTTACTCGGCAATCTTATCAGTGTTCATGAAACTTTAACTGTAATGCATTTGTTTCTGCTTAAATGCTTATTTACAAAATGCTATTTCTTTTCTGCTGCTTGAAATTATATTTAACAGTATCCAAGCTGAATTTCTGCATGCACATTTAAAGAAGGAGCCTAGATATAATGCATTTTTAACCATGTGAAATATATTAGTAATGGTACTTACAGAAAGAAAAGAAAAATTATTTTGGCTTGCATTAGTTCCATCTTTGCAGTATGCAGATAAGTACCATACCTTTGACAGTGTAACTATATTAGGTTTGCCTCAAAGCTAGCAGTCAGCAAGCCTGGTGCATAGCAGCCACAACAGGTGTCTTGTGTGAGAGGTGCTGTGGTAGCAGCACCTCCACACACTTTTCAGTGTAGTCTCCCACAGCTCATAATGGTCCATATAAAAGTAGGAGAGACAGAGCACGATAAGCATCACCCTGACTGTAACACTTGGGGAGTGGGGTACGTCTACAATTAGCAGAAATCACAAGGGAAGAGAGGAACATTAAAATACAGGCTTGACCTTGCCCTGTTCCCCCTTCTTCCAGAATCATCTGAGGAAAGAAGTGTCCTCATTTGTTCTTTTTTTTTTCTTCCCTTAATATGTTTTCTGTGTTAGAACGGAAGCGGCTAAAGGCAGAAATACATCTAAAGGTGTCTGAAAAAAAGGTTAAAGAAACAAAGACTTCTTACAGTGTCCTAACTGTAATGGTAACAACAAAGGATGGGGTAACATCTCAAACAGAAGACTATTATTAAGTGAAAACCAACCAGCAAGCAGATGTGGAGCTGGCAGACTTCTTTACTTAGCTAAAAATGAGCAAGCTGTTGTTTTTAGTTTTTCCAACTGCATTCAAACAGTTTGGTAGCACAGACAGAAAAATGAAGCATTGTTCTGGCAAAACAGATGATGCTTTGCATGGCACTTGACTGCTGGTGTTCAGGATGCCTGGCTGCCAGGCTGGTTGTCAGCCTGGGAAGGATGCAGCCAAGCAGAGACCTTTCCAGCTGCTGTATTCTTGTACCCCACCAGCATGTGCAGCCCTTCCTGCACTCAGCTGTTTTTGCTGTTCAGGAGAGCAGAAGGCTGGAGTGACAGAAGAGGGTTTTGGGGGTTGTGGGTGTAGTTGGGGACTGTTGCCTGCTTCACTGGAGGCCTCAAGCACATTGCCTTAGGCCTGGCTAAAGTCTGAACTCTCTGCTCATACAGCCTCTAACCTCCAAAGGTTCTTTACATTATCCTGTCTCCAGTTACTGACAGATCACACTTCATTCATTGATAGAAATGCCTCAGTGTTCTGGCAAAACTTTCCTACCTAACCCCACTGGGAAGTCAGGAATTACACATTGTGCTAGTGAAAACCCATCAGGGGCCAGCCCAGTAGCTGTCTGTGAAACAGGTACAGGATGTGGTCCTGTGAGCAGGGTCAGCAGCTGTGAGCAGTTCTTCCCCAGCCACTGCCCTGGGAAGTTGTCTTTGGCCCAAGGGTCCTCAAGAATATTCCTGTGGAACGTCATGTGCTCAGAAGGAGGGAGGCAAGTCCCCTTGCTCTCCTGTGCCTACCAGCACTGTCACCAGGCTGCTGGCTTGGACTCCCAGGGTTAGGGTGCGTGAGCTTGCATTCCCTCAGGCAGCAGGAGGAAAGAGATCAAGGTCTCCTGCATCCTGGATGAGTGTTTAAGGACTGCTTGAATGCAAAGAGCCACCACAACAGCAACTGTGTGCCACAAAAAGGAAAACTGTAATCCTGCACTCTTCCTGAGTGAGGTGTGAGTTGTGTGTGCTCAGCAGGAAGAACCACGTGCTGGGACATGGAAGCCAGAGGAGAGGGGACACTGCTGTGGAGAGCCAGAGGAAGAAGAAAGATTTGAATCTCACCTCTGTGCCTAGCACTGTTTGCTGGACAATCTCTTGAGTGCAGACATCTCCCCTTCCATGGGCTCTTGTTTTCAGTGCCATTCTGGGGCACCTGAAGTAAGAGAAAAGGTGGAAGGATGGTTTTTACTCTCTAATTGCAGGCACCACACTTAGGTCTGAATGACACATGGGTAGACACCTGTTAGATACATGAACCTGCCTAAGGAAACTCAGATGGGCACTGTCAAGCACCTCACAGGTAGTCCAGTGACTCATGAGGACTGCACTTGTTCCTGGGTTCAGGCTTCCACACATGAATAGCTGATAGACCACACCTTTGTGCATCTTGGTTCTTTTTTTTAATCTAAATTTTTTTTTAAGCTATTTCAGTTCACACTTTATACAGCATGGGTAACTCTGTGTGTCCCTGTCCCAGGGCAGATCTTAGAATAAGTAGAATTAGGATTGTGAGGCACATGGGTCATGTGAAAAGAGGAGGCAGAATGCAGACATGCTGCAGACAGAGCCTCACATTTCTGGCTTTTTCTCTGAGAAAATACTACTTCCACTTATCATCAGACAATATAGTTCACCAAGCAGACACTTTCCCCATGAGAAAATCTAAAGCTATAAAAATAGCTGTCAAAAATATAAGGTCCAGGTTGAGGCGAAACACTTGCCAGTGTCAGACAGGAGCAACTTTGCCTGCCTGTGTAGAATGAGCTGGGATCCAGACCTTACTATGAAATATTTCTTGTATGGGAGAGCATTTTTAAAATCCACTGAGTCCATTTCATCACTGTTTCAAAGAGAAGAAGCTGGATTCCAGCACATTTTATCAATAAAAGATCATATGTAGTCAGCAGTGTGATTTTTTTTTTATTGCTTTACCTCATCTCTGGGGAAAGTATTTAGCCCAAGAACTATTTTGCCAGATGATGAGTAGTACTTGTACTTCTTTTCATTGTGTCCAAGCCATAACTTTGCCTCATTTGCATCTACTGACTAAATGGTTTAATTAATTTTGCATTGTGCTTACTGACTAGTTTTAATTAGCAGTTAAATCAGTTCAGTTAACGAAAAAATGTAGGTGTTTACATGAATGCAAATCATGATGGGTTCTCAGTGCTTGATTCAAAAAACAGTTCCACACCATTGGTGATGAATTCCTGCAGGCTTTACACAGGAACTTCACACTCCTCCTCCCCCAGCAACAAAGAGTAGGGCTTTATGATTCATTAACTGGCCCAGGCTTTCTTTTTCTCTTTCCTTCCTTGCTGATGTGGAGAATGAGTAATTGAGGCAGATCAACTGAGGTTTCAATGCATCATTCTTAGGGCATGCACTCAATACTCATGCAAGAAAGGACAAGAGAGTCTTTGGGTTAGTGTGTGCAACTGTGTCTCCCTCCAGTGTCCAATTCCAGCCATTATGACTTCTGGCACTATTTTTAGCCACTTATTTTTCTGTTGGCTGGGAGTTTGTTTACATCTGGCCAGAGTGGGAGTCATGAAAATTGGATTTTATGACAAGCAACTTCTGTATTCTGCTGTCAACCAGACCCCCATAATACAAGCATAGTGCCATGAACATGCTATAAAGTCTTATTTCTGTTGTCATTGGTCTTATATAGGCTTAAAAGAATTTATCTTGGAGAAGGTCTCCTTCTGGGGATGTTGGAAAAAGTACCAATGGGTACTTTATTGACTTATTTTGAATTAGAGGTGCAGAACAATTCAGGATCAGTATGACTGTACTCCACAACAAACTCACGCACAATTTGAAAGAAAATCTCCTGATCATTGGTATAAGAGCTATGATTTGCCTGCACTTAAATATCTGTGGTTGCTTCCTCTTCTGTCTGTCATTATGTTGAGCTCTTCCCCATAGGGTGTAATAAAGTCTGTGCTGCATCAACTCTTAAAGGCAAGAGACACAATGGATGAGCATAAATTTGTCCTGAGACTAAAGTTACCTTACTCAGCTTTCCCAATAACCTTACCCAAAAGGGAAGATCAGAGACAAGAAGATAATTAGTGAGATCATCAAGAAATGACTTCATAAGCCCAGGCCTTTCATTTGGAGGAAGCTGGCAACCTGCCTCGCTAGAAGAAGGTGTTTTTTCACTAGTAACTGTAGATCAAAGTCATCAGGGATAATTATTTGAGGAGTTAAGTAGGTAATCAGTTTGGGAAACAAAAAAGAAAACCAAAAAACCCAACCCCTCAGTCCTTGGAGCCTGAAGAAAAATTAACTGGAATGTGTGCTGTCTGTAGTTTTGTTCTAAAATTAAATTTAATTTCATAAATGTAATTCTGTAAGCTATCCATCAAATGTCTTGTTGAGGGACCCTGTGCCAAACTCATGTGACACAACTCTCTTCCCAAGCCTCAAAAGCAGAATAACTCTTTCTTGTTTTTCCCTGTGCTTTACCTATCCTATGGAAGTGGAGCCCAGTCCCATCCTCATTCATGGGCACGCTGCCTGCAAACCCCAAAACAAGATTAAACTTCTTTTGTTAGCAATTCCAATCTCCAGTGCTGCCCATCTGACACAGTTTAGTGGTGCTTACACTCACCATGAAGAGAAAATGAGGTCATAGAAAGGAAACCTGTTTCTCTGCAAATTTGAGAAAACATGCCATGCTCATGCCATAAATTTGATAATATAGTTGTGTTTGGGATGCATGTGAGTGCTCCACGAGCCAGTGGGCTCCCCTTCTCATATGTCCTCCCATGGTAAATTCTTCCTTTAATGCCATTCTATTATGTGTTCCCCCACGTCAGGCATTTACATTAATCAACAGGTGTCAGGAGGGAGAAATGCACACCCAGTGCAGAGCCCACTGCTCTCACAGCCCCCTTCACAATGGTCTTGAAATGTTAGGGGTGTTGAGTCATTAAAAAACCAAATTAATCTTTTAGCCAAAAATTAAAGGTAAGTAGTTATGGGACCTAATTCTGGTCTTTGTTGGTTTCAGTAGTGTAAGAGAAGAAATATCATCCCCTGACTCTTGGTCTTCTACTGATTTTCTATTTGTTCATCTAACTGTTGATTCAGGAGTCATGTGGATATATGAAGGAAGTGTTGTTCCTTTATTTCCACGGAATATAAATGGATGCTTGTTAGAGCTGTTGCTTTTTAAATTTGTGATTTCACACATATTTGTGAAGAGTCTTGTACCATATAGCTGCATCTCTGATCGGAAATGTATCACCTGGTACTTGGATTCTTTTAATGTTACAAAGCAAACTTGTTGTCTAGAATAGATCACATGAGGGCACTGCATAGCATCATTTACAACGATGCAGGAAGTTGAAAAGAAAGGCTCAATCAACTTCCAAAGTTAGTAGAGCTTAATAGGCCAGCCTTTCATTAAGTGAATTCCTAAATGTTGAGCAAATTCTTTCAGATGTAGGCAGCTAATGGTTCAGGATGCATGTGATGCACTTGTCATTACACAGACACTGATAAAAATCCTTAAAGCTACTTTTTTCCCAGAAAGTTCACATGAGTAGAAGAGAGGGAAAAAAAAGAGACTTCTCTTCAGTGGTTTCTTTCATGTCACAGGAAGGAGGGTCATGTGTTTTAGTTTAACTGATACATTCCAATAAAATGATTTTCAAAGGGACAGGACAAATAATGACCATGTTACATATGGTGGCTGGTGCACATCAGATGGAGCTACTTTTCTCATACACAATATACTTGTTATTTTGCAAGATGGTTGTAATTCATTTAAAGTGTCTTTTTATTTAATTTTATCTAATAAACTAATATAATGACCCAGTGAAGTCTTTATGGCTGCTAACATTTGATGAATTATTTTGGTCTCCATTTTCATTAAAAAAAATCAAAAATGCATGTCACTGTCACACACAGTTACTATTAAATTAAAAAAACACATATATATCTGAAAAACAAGTCTTCTAATCTAGGCCGCATTATTTTTTTTGTAAATCTAGATGCCAAGATATGAGCTAGGAGAGACTTGTATCTCACTTATTTTATGGATGACATTTAATCTTGCTTACATAGTTACTCACAAATAATTCCCTATATTGCCTAGACTTTTGCTCCTGACAGAAAAAATATGCTTCTGCATTAAACCAGTGTACTTTAGACTTGATATTTGCATAGGATGAAAAAGTTTTCTTCTTTTACAGAGTCTCTTAAAATGAGGTCTTCCTCGCTGTCTAGTCACTAGAGATTTTCATTAGTGTCCTGACACTTTGTCTCCCAAGCTAGTGCATTTATCACCTTCCTTGTCTCTTGAAAGGTGATATGACATCTTTGCCTCTCACCAAAGTAACAAAGTGACAAATGAAGAATTCAATTGGCCTTTGTATACAAGGGAATCGGGGAGGGGGAGGAGGGAAGAAGGATGCAAAAACAACCACCCCAAAACAACAGCAACAAAAAAGAGTTCAGCATTCTACTGCTTAATTACCAGACAGAGCAGAGAAGCTTAATAGTCCAGCAATGGGTGGAAGGAGCTTCATAGCATCACAGGAAACAGTATGCAATTAGTCAGGGTCAGGATGCCCAAGATCAGATTTGCTTAAGGCTAAAGAGAGACAGAGCAAGGCTATGGCAGTGTCACAGTCTGCAGCCCGGTTGTCCCCCTGAGGCAGGATGCCTTTTGCTTCAGTTTCTAATTAAACAACCAGGCAACCAAGCGTGTCCACTCCTGGCTTACTTGTGTATAGCTTGTTTTCCATTCAAAGACCTGGAGTGCTTGGGAGGGTATTTACTAAAGCAGAGGATTAAACTACAAATATAATTATTAAAAGTAGTGAATACAACAAATATTTGTCTATACAATGAGAAATCCTGAGTTGATCTCCCAAAAAATAAGAAAAAAACACTCAGCATTTTAGTTTCACTTTAGAATTAAGTTCCTCAGAGGCATGTTAATGCAGACTTTCCCCTCTGGTGCAATATAAACCCAAGTGTCTCTGCCTGTGGTTAGTAAGAGGAGCCTGGGGAGTGAGGGTGTCAGCAGGGCAAACACAGAGTGATGCTGCTTCTGGCAAGGCCTTCCATGCCTGAAAACCTGCCCTTCCTGAGCTGGGTGTTGTATTTCTGTCTCTGTGTTTGAGATGTCCCAATGGACCTTTCCTTCATGAGTGTGTCTAAGGATGTTTTGAACTCATTTATACGTTTGACATTCCAAGCATCCCATTGATAAAACTTTGTCTCTTGAGAACAATTACTTTCTTCCATTTGTTCTAAACCTTATGCCTGTTGCTACCTAGGTTATGGAAAATAATATGCACACACATATATACACATAACTTAAAAGGAAAACAATCCATGATAATTTTCTTAATCACATTCATGATTTTACGACCTTTAACATTTTAGGTGTCTCTTTCACATGTCCCAGATTATTTAGTCTCTACTCATAAGGAAGCAATTTCATACTTCGGATCATCTGTAGTGCTCTTGTCCTTACTGCTCCAACTCTCCTGCATACTTCCTGAGATGTTGGTTATCCAGAAGCAGATGCAGTATCGGACACAGCACAGTTATATACAGTGGCATATGTTTTTCCCTTATGTGTTATTTTGGACTTATCACCAAAGTATTCCATCTGTCATTTTTTTACCCAGGCACCCAGTGCCATGATATCCTTCTGCAGCTGTTCACAGTCAGTTTGATGACCACAGATCACTTTGTATCAACCCCAATCTTAGTCACCTCATTGTTGACCCTGTTTTCCAAATCATCCATGAGCAGGCTGAACAACAGATGTTGTAGAATAGGTTCAGTGGAATCCCAATGTGTTCCACTCCTGCTTGCCCCACATAATGTGTTCATACTACTGAAATCCAATACCTTTTGTCTATCAATAAAGCAAAATTAAATAATTCACTATAGAATTTGTGAATTCCTCATCATTGCTATAATGGTCTAATTTTCAAGTTGTTAGCCTTTGAACTATTCTGCTATTGAGCTATTGAGCAATATTTCTGGTGGCCAGTTTCTTCCATGCAAAACCCAGTGTGCTATTTTATTCTCACAGAAAAAAAATCAGAATCAGAAGACCTTGGGCTTCAGATTAATTCAAGACAAATTCCATCTACATGTGACAACATGCAAAACTTAATGAAAATTAGTTGATTTGGAGCAGGAGGTGATGAAAGTATTGGAAAAAACAACTAATTGAAAGACCTTACCATTTTACATTAAAGGAAATAACAACATTCGGGAGTATCCTATGACTTCAGAAGAAAAATACTACGTCATCTGGCTATTTCCTGGAGACCAGTTTGTGGCACAGTTACTCAAGTGTATTGCCCTTCCATTAGATCTATGTATCTAAAAGAGGTGGAAAAGCAAACCTGGATTTCCCGAATACAAGCAGAGGAGACTAAATCTCTTTAGGCCATAGCCACTTCTGTGTCTCAGCCTTTGGGCTGGTTTGTGCTTCTCTTCACCCCTGATACATTGCTCTGGTGTTTAGTACGTATTTGGTTATCGGGTAATATTTTGCTCTGTACAAGAACAGTGATCATCCTCCTAATGGGCAGCATAATAATTTAAGCATATTTCTATTTGTACTAAAAGACTACAGTCTCAAAGTATAATCTAAAAGATGGTTATGTGACAGATTATCCCCGACAGGATTTAGGAAAATGTCACGTATCAGACATACAGGCCAACAGTATGTAAAGGGACTGCTGCCTCTGGCAGCTTAGTTCTAGCAGATTTCTAATCACATGTATTTCAGGATGATAAGAGGCTTGCAAAAATTACTTATAGCTTTTGAGGGCTCCTCTAGATCAGTATGAAAGCCACAGTTACTTGTATTCCTTGTTTGAGGAAGTTTTTGTACCAGCAATCCTAAAATTGGCTGTGTTGTGCTTTTAATCTTTGGAGATTGCCAGGCAGATGCAACAGAACTGTTTCCAATGTGAGGTTTTCACAGATTTAACAAATTAGGTGACACTGTGTCTTTGCTCTTCTCCTCCCCCCACCCCCTGACCCCTTTCCTATTAACACACTGTTTTGTGACCACATTTAACCAACCAGCTCATTTGTACTCCTCATGTTTATTATTCTTGCTTTCATATCATATTTGCAGAAAATACGGTTCTTGGGATACATTGGAGTTTTGATTGCCTTCCCTCCAAGGTATTGCTAGGAAAAACAAGTATGTGAGAAAAACTTCCCCATTTAAAACTGATGCTTCATGTTGATTTTTCTTCTAATTTTCTTTGCTTTGTCTCTTGGTGTCAAACACTCACTAGACACCTGAAAAAAGGGAGAGGTGAAGAAATCCCATTCTACCTCACCTCCTAAAGACAATGGTACAACTCAACATCTCCTTGCCCTGCCAACATTACAAATGCTTCCAAAACCCTGCCAGGATAGTGATAACTTATGTTACTTTTTTTTTTTTTTTTTTTTTTTTTTTTTTTTTTTTTTTTTTTAAATTTTACTGCAGCTTCTAGACAAGCTTGGGGTTGCAGAACTGTTTGTAAGCTCTTAGGTCTTGGCCTGTAAGCAACCTCTTTGTCCAAACTTGCTAGTGAGCTGAATGGCTTAACTCAGCTCTCAAAGAAAAAGATACAAGCCCTTGTTGGAGTCCACAGTGTGATTAATTGTTGGAAAACCTTTAGCCTGGATTCCTTCCATTTTGTGGCTTTCTGATCTGTTGTAGATAGGCTTGATCTTGTCCTTGTAGAAAACAGAGGCCAAACTCTTCTGCTGTGCTTGCTGGCATGTGTTGCTTGAGTTAGTGAAAGCAATATCTGCAATTTGCTCAGAACATAGGATCCACCAGCTGAAGCTACTGGTTGACCATGGTCATTATCACATTTCTGACAGTAACTGCTAGCAGATGCTTCAGAAACAGAAAATGCAAACAAGATAATGCATCTGGCTGAACAGGAAGTAGCACCCAATAGGAAGGAAAATTATTTTCTAGCTTTTCTTTTGATCAATGTGTGCCTTGAAACAGAGAATGTATTTGTCTTGTGCTTAAGAATAGTTAACATCTATGGTTTTCATGGAGGAGCTTGATATATTTTCTTGGAAGATAAAAATTGTCAGATAATGAGAAAGAAACAATTCAGATATGGAGCACAATACATGGAGAGCTCTTTAAAAATATTGAAAATTATTCAGTGGCGAAAAAAATGTATTTTGAATTTAAAAAAATGCAGTTGTTTTTTAATGGGAAAAAATTCAAATATGTTTTTTGTTTTTCACTGCAGTTTGTGATCAGGAGTAGAGTTTCATCATATGTTGTCACGTGCTGTTTCGTGGACACATCCATAAGCACCAGGCAAGCATGTGATTACTTCTACTGACCTGCATGTCAGTGTGTGAATGGATGCTCTGTGTGCCATGAGTCTTCAGATCAGGCTTGATGCATTGCCTAATTGACTGTCTGCTTGTGCCCTTCTCTTTGGGCCTGCTGTCCTTGTGCTGTCTCTCCTCCACCAGTCCAAACCCTTTCCTCAGATCTTTGTTTAGGAGGGAATGAATACGAAGCTGCTCTTTGTCTCATTAACCAAACTGTCTGAGTTTCTTGGCTGGCTTCTTGTTATATGACAGTTTTTATTAGACCATAGGCATTTGGGGACTATAAATACACTAAGTCCTCTGTGGGGCAAATGGGCAACATTTTTGGCAGCAGTTTAATTGGTGCGTTCAAGGAGCTGGGACTGGCGTTTTGCTTAATTGAACTGACTTTGAAAATGCATGACCCTTGTTCTAGTCACAGAATAGTTTTCACATGCTCAAAAGTACAGGCTTCAACATCTTCATCACTCATTTTTCTCAGTCTCAATAGGGCAGGACCACTTGGAAGGGTACAGGATATAATTAATCCTTCGTGTTCAGACCTCTTTTGCTGAATCTGCTTCCTTGGTATTTTTCTTAAGGTGTTACAGCCTGTCTGGCTGCTACAGTTTGTCCACCTTGTCCTTTACACAGGCCTGTAAAGAGAGGGCATGTGGTAACAAATTTCAGCCCTGTTTGTTTCAGGCCTGGGCTGGATTTGAGGGAATGACCTGGGGCAGAGAGGTTCTTCAGCGTTTTTTGTGTATAAAGTCATGATTTCAGTGGCCAAAAATGTCTTTAGGGACAGAAAAATAATAGGGAATGTGAAAGCATTTTTTAGACATTTTTTACTTAACTGGCAAAATTAAATGCCCTTTTACTCATGGCTTCATGCATAAATACAAGTTTCTATAGAAGGGTTATACATTTCATTTGGTCAATATTTCCTGAAATATTTCATTTGATTATGCTGTTCTAAATAGAAATTATATATAAACCATATATATATATACATATATATATATATATGATGTTACTCATGTTCTTAAGCTTTATAGCTACAAAAATGTTGCTACCCATATGTAATGTAACACCAGGATACATCCTCTGATAAATCAAAGCCAGTAGCTCTGTACAACTGAAGCAATAGAGCGGCTCTGCTGGCAAAGAGGAGACGTCAGCGGATGTTCAGGGAGACTTGCTCTGTGTAGGAATCTCCATTTACACAACAAGTGTAGGCACCTGCTATGCCAACATCCCTAAGTCTCTCCACCTGAGAGAGCAAGGGAGATGGTCTTCCCTGGAAAGAAAGGCACTAAACCTAAAGTTACTTTGTAGTTCAGGTTGTTTGTAGGCAGAACCGAGAAACTCATAATGGATAATACGGCCCAATTTTGACATTTTTTCTTTAACAAATTATGTATCTGAAACTGTTGTCAGTACTCTGCCAGCTCTGTGTAGAGGGGATGCTGTATCAACAGAAAGAACGCAGGAAACCATTACAATAAGACTCAGCAGGCAGAAACATGTTTTAATGAGTCCAATTCATGCACACGGTCAAGGTACCTCCCTCCTCTAAAAAATAGCAAGCCAATAACTCAGACAGCAACAATAAAAAACTACTTAAAAAATAAAAGGGAAACAGAGGAAGCTATATTAGTCAGAAAGTTAGGGCTTTTTTATTTCCCTTTGCTTCAAGAACTTAAAAATAAGGAAAATCTTCCAGGATACAAAAATTTGAAGCAGACCTGATTCTCCTCTTACCCTTTTCATACTGGGAGGATGTATGTACATCCTTTTGGAGGATGTATGTACATCCTTCTTTGCCACTACAGTATTGTAAACATTGTACAATGAAAACAATTAGAGAGCACGGCTTACTTATGCTTAATTCCTGGATCCTGTGAAGTTTGTGACAAAGCTTCCACCAATGGTGAATGTCTCAGGATTTTGCTCTGAGTTTTTACTCAATCATTATTGAAACTCAAGATTTGCCAGACTACAGACTGAGCATGAATCAGATGTTTTTCCTGGGCTAGGAAGGTTACTACCCCAAGTGTGTAGTTTTCTGTAGCTCTCCTCTGACTATTTTGCACATATGGATGAAATATAACTTAGAATACACACATCTGTGCATTTCTTACTTACCTATGAACCCTGTGGGTCAAGCGTTAAGCACCATACAAACTATACCTATAAATAGAATGAAAAGTGTCCTTAAGAGAAATGCTCTTTTTTTCTCCATTATTCCCAGCTGAGTGATTCCAGGACTTGTGACTTGTGGTTTGGTTTTTGTTGTTGTTGTTGCGGGTTTTTTTTGTTTGGTTGGTTTTTGGTGGGGTTTTTTTTTTGTTTTTTTTTTTTTAGCTGATGGCTTTCTTGATTGGAGTGGAAGGGAACAGCCATTTCACTCCTTCGACCTTGTTCTGTGCTGTGTTCCACTTGGTGTACTCATGCTGAGTTCACTGAAATGATATGGACTTTTCAGCACCCAGCCTCCATTTAGAGGGAGACTTCTCCATGGATCAGCTCCAACATACCATGACGTTGGTAGGACAGAGAGTTCGGACCATAAGCACACATCTGTTTTCCTGTGATATCCCCCACCCCCATCCCTCAGCTTGGTCTGTTCATAAAAGCAGGGTTTATGAATTTGCCTTTAAAAATATGGTCTGCTTTTCCAATGCACCAGTTCTACTTTCTGATTTGTATAGAAAATAAGCTGTGACAGTGCAATATGTACTCAAGGTTATTCTTACTGGTAGTAAAAAGCAGATTATCTCTGAAAACATATGGAGGCCTGCACATATGCACATCTCCTGCCAAACTAGAGGAAACAAGTGGAAACAAATGCAAGCAAACTTCAAGAAAAGAGCAGATACAGGTTGTTTCTAAACCATGAACAGCAAGAAAGAATATTGTTAGTCTAAACCAGAAAAGAGTTGGAAGGAATGACAAGACACAACATAACTTAGCACAATGTATGTCATCTTGTAGATGGTATCCTATCTCAATTACAGCTCCATCATATGCTGAGAGATTCCAGAATGTGTGACATGGAGGAGCCCATGTCACACCCAATAATAAAATGATGAATGAGGAAAATGGGGAAAGATTTAAAGAGCTAAACTTAGTTCAGAGAATGCATGTGCAAGTTAAAACTCCAGCCTAGCCAACAGAGTAAGGTAGGCAACCAAAGAGGTTTTTGTTTTTTTTTTTTTTTTTACCATGTAATATAACTCTGGTTTCACTGATGCCAAAGTGGGGGAAGATGCCTTATGTGGAATGGCATTGCACAGACACCCTACGTCTCTTTCTAGAATTTCTCTGGGATGAATGTCATTTGGGTCCTTTTTGGTTTATAGATAGAATATGAGATGACAAACCATCTCAGGGCAGTAGAGAAGGGCTGTCAGTTACACTGAAAATTCAATGTTTTTGAGAATCATAAAGGAGAAGATAAAAACAGTGGTGCTAAGAGTCTGGGGAAACCCCCACAAAAAGAAGGAGTAATTTGGTGAGTCATCTCTTTCCTTTCAGCAAAAATATTAGAGAACTTTCTTTAGGAGTACTCTGTAGAAGGCATACGATCATCCTGCAGCTGGGTTGCTACCAAATGAAAAATGACCAACATGTGCTGAATGCAAGAGGTACCGCATGAAGTGAGTCTGTGAGTCTCTCCTGATGCTTTTAACACCTTTAGAACTTGCGTATGAGTGTGACACCAGCGATGCTTTTATTTCCTTTGTTATCCTTACTGCTTTAAGTGAGAACTAGCAAGTAGGAGTGGACTCAGAGCTGTTTGCAAAGCTGAGCCAGAGTTTATCTAATGGCTGCAGAAGAGATCATTTCTGTCACTGCAACAGATGGGAACTAGGGTACCAGAACCTGTACCTGGTATTCCCACAGATTTTTCAGGTGACTCTAGCATGAAGCCAATTGGTGTGTTCTCTCCAATGGACTCTGAGTCAGGATAGGTCCTTTGGTGTCTGAACACCCTTCTGCAAGAGTACACGAGTTTCCAGGAAAGACACGGTGAGTGCTGGGGCTGTAACTTCCGTGTCTGTGAAGGTTTTATAACAAAACTTGAGGGAACCCTTGCTAAACTCTCAAGACAGTGGCCCCAAGGCCAAGCTTCCCTACTGAGCCTTTACTTGAAACAAGGCCAGTGTTGCTCTTCTATCCACATGAGAACATGTCCATTAAAGTGTGTGTGGTGTTCTACTTCTGAGACATGGGGAACAACAGAGAAGTTAATAAATAAACAAATTAAATAAATCAGGTCTCTCATGAATGCATTGTCTTCTCTCTTTGCTCAAATTCTTTACATTCCAAAATCATATTGGAAAATGTGAGGCAAATGCACATTAAATGCTGTGAGCTGCTCTTTGGGCCATGCTGTTTCCATTTCTATGGTTATTTGAAAAGTGCATGAATGCAAAGCACTTTTAAACACTCTAAAAATTAATATAGAAGAAACAATAGAAGCAAATTTATTCTTGTTTTATTCAATGTCAGTGTTGCTGAGTTTTGCCTGACCAGATGCTACAGAGTTTCAAATCTGCTCAACCATAGCTGTTAACAAAACATCCTTCTTTCACCAAAATTAAAAAAAATTACACATTTATTTTAGAAGATCTCTTTGGGTTTTTTAATATAAATGAAAAAAAGATGCAATTTATCCCTTACTTATTCAAGTAGTCATTGGGATTTCTGAGAGTAATGATCACAAGGCTTTGGGTGTGTGCTGTTAGCACACTATTTGCACAATTATTTCAGAATTCTGAATGTGCAGTTTTAACTCAGTGATACTGATCCTGTAATTTCAGGGTTTGTTTTTTACTTTTTGTTTTTTAAAGGACACATGTTCAAGATAAGAAACGATTTCTCAGATATGGGCTGGAAAAGCTTAAGCCTTTCCCCTCTGTGTGGTAGTTTCCCCTCTCTTTCTTTTCTCGGACAGAACTGACAAGCAGGCATTGTCCCTCCAGTGAGCTCTGCAGTATTACTTTGACCCTAACCCATCAATCTGCCTCAATTGGATAATGATCTGTAATCACTTTCTTTCAGGGGAGTCTATAAATTTGCCAAGGCCCCATTCTTCTCTGAAGGCCTCCTTATGTTCACTCCCATTTGTGAAAATGCTCTCTCTTTTACAGCACTAAATAGCCATGCACATGGCCCTTTCTGTTCAGAGGCACCAGGCTGCTCACTGTTGATTTTCCATGGCTCTGCTCTCTAAAAGGAGGCAAAGCTCTGCATGCCAGGACTCGGCAGGGTGCAGGACGAAGCCACACCACTTCAAGAGCAACCGCTTTTCTCATTAAGACTGACCCATCATTAGGCTGCTTTGTGCTGGCCCTTGTAATCGATGAGGGGACTGTGTAGTGTGAAAAAGCTAATAAAGATGAGCATGAGGTGGTAGAGAAGGGGGTGGGGGGAGTAAAGACACTAACCCCTGTTAACAGAGAAGCCCTCCTTCCCAAAGCTTAGCCACATGAGTGAGGGGTAAAGCTCAGGATAGCTGGCAGGGTGCAGACTCCTCTCAGTCATTTTTTCGATTGTCTTCCACTTAATTCCCTGAGCATCCTTGCTCTGTTCTCTTTATTGGACCTAAGAATTAGAACAAGCATGAAAGAAAGCTCATATTCTCCTTCCTCAGCCTCCTTCCTTCTTCTGATTAAAGAAGATCAAAGGCTGAAGAACATCTAACTGAACTTGAGTGCAACACAAGAGAAAGACCACATACGCGTACGGAGCACTGGAGGTTTTTTCCCATGTTGTCATGACACTTTCTGAGGTTCTGAGAACATCATGGAAAAGGTCAGAGAAGATGAAAGATACTAAAGTTGCTAATGTGTCTTGGGAAGCAACAAGTGTATTCTTGCTCTGTGACATGTTGGATACACTCTGCAGAGAACAGACGGAACAAGAAAATAAGTAATCTCCAAAAAATATGCAGTGTGGAGGCAGCACTGCTCATGGGAGACAGCAAAGATTATATTTCTCTAGCTGTACTGCAAAGACAGCAACACATCTTCTAGAAGTGCTGTGCATATGGACATCACACCAAAAATAAGCAGTGGGAATCTGCAGCTATGACAATGTGCCTTAGCGAAATGAAAGGATCCTCTTGTTTGGGGGAGGAGGAACGGTGTCTGTAACATCATGTACACTGGTGAGAAAACATATGTAGAGTGAGGTTGCAAAAGCGTGGTGTCAGATGTTGTACAAATGTGGGAGAGCTCAGGGAGGGACGGTTTCTCCCTTCCGAACACGTGGCCTGCAGAGCCCAGACCACTCTTCAGAGCAATGCTGTCCATGGCTTCACACACAGTGTTTTACTTGGTGTGCCTCATGAGCAGGAAGGAGTCCACAACTCATCTTCTCTCCACCGTGTGCCTCCTTCCCCACTTCTCCCAAGGGCAAAAAGGTAGAGAAAGGGCAAAGTTTGTCACTCATCCCCACAGCTTGAGAGTGCATTTGTGGCTGGCTTTTGTGTGAGAAATGGTACACAGAGATGACCGCCTGCACTCTCCCTCATGCCTGTTGCTCAAGTGAGTCTTTGATGAACGGCACAGAAGTTTTCAATATTAAGTTTAGGTTTTCTTTTCTTGGATAGATGCAAAATTACATGGACAAGACCTTAAGCTTGTAAATTAATGTTTTCATATCCATAAAGTTCTGTTCATAGTCTCATCTTCCTTGTGACTACAGAAAGTCTCAGAAAGGCTCAGAATTAAAGTGAGTTGTTAAAGCTGCTCATGTGCCTAATCAGCACACTGTTGATATTAGTGAATTCCACTTCTATTTTCTGTTTATGGGCATCATTCTTGTTTAGAGAGTTGAAGCCTCTCTCTTTGACTAAACACCTTCATCCCAGCCATCATGGACTGTTTGGTCCTTTACTCCAGCTGAGGGCTACAAATATAGTCTCTATGCCAACGCCAGAATTTTAGAATTGCTGTGAATAGACTGTGTCCAAGTGCAGAAATATCAACCAAGTTGAGAAATGTATGGGATTTGTGGTTTTTGTTTGCTGAGGCTTTTTTTTTGTGTCTTTCATTCTTTGAAAGAAGCAAATTCTAAGAGGATTGCATAACAGAAGTACCCACTTCAAAACAAAAGCTGCTTGGCGCAGTATCTTCTGCTAACATTCTGCCTCAGCTGTGCCATTCAATGCATTTCACACGGGATTTTGTGTTGCTGTCAAAGAGAAGCTGCACAGATTTACTTGATTTGAAACAGGGATGCCTGGCAAGTTGTTATGGGCAAGCTGGATGAATATGTGTTGGCATTTGCCTTATTTTCATTCTCCTCAAGATTCCAAATGATAACCATCTTGAAGGCAATTTGTTTTCATTGCATTAAAAATTCCATTGGAAAGTTGCTTTTTATTGTAACTTGTTAAATGCTTAATTGATATCACATAATAAAAATAATCAAAAAACCCCTCTGGTCCCTCTCAGGAGCTCCAGTTAGCTGCAGTGGAGCCAGCTCCGTTGCCATTTCCAAGTTGTTCTGTAGTGATCTAGCAATTCATCAGTGTCAACGACACATGGGAACTCTCATGTTTGTAAAAGCCTGCAAGGGATCCATGTCCTACATTTCAACAAAAATCACAAAATCACATTTCAAGGTGGTCAAGGTTAGGGAAACATCAGGCACATAATTGCTAGCCCCTTTCAGGAGTGGATGGTAAAACATGAAGAAACAGGCAGAAGCAAGAGGTCAGCAGCTGCAACAGAAAGGTGAATGCTCCTTTGAAGGACCTAGAAAATTGGAAGTGAAACATAATTGTCAGGATGCCAGAAGCATTTGGCTTCTGCAGGAGGAGGAGTGGTACGAGAACCTAAACAGGCAAATATGTTGATACATACATGTCACAGAAATCACAGCAGAGCAGTCACGGAGGGACCAATGAAGATCATCTGTGGCTCATTGCTTTACCTTCACTGGCCTGCATCATGGCAGAGACTTCTCTTCATTCTCTCTCTCCATTTTCCCACCTAATTGTTTATCTTCTGCACAGCTGCAACAAGGCCACAGGTGTGTGAGCTTGAGCTGGCCTCATGCCTCACCATCTATGTGTAAGAACAGACAAATCTGGCATGTGAAGGACCACATCATAAAGTGTGAGATTCTTTGCTGCCATGCGTTATATTTTATGGATAATTGCCTTGGTAGATGAGGCAGCATGCCAGAAAACACACATATCCAGTGTATCCAGTATTCTCATTTAGTTACTGAGATTCTAACGTACTACGGTAGGTGGTCTGGTATTTATATATGTCAAAGTTGTAGCTTCTAAGTTGTTTTCTACAATTCTTCTTGCTCTTTACTTTGCAGGAGATAGTCTACATTGTCTCAAGCAGATCAGGCAGTTTTGGGTAAAATGTCCAGACTCACATTGCTATGTTGTTTTCTAACTTAGTGGTAAAATCAGAGTGGTTTTCCAGGGAGAAGGTTAAAGGAACGTGGTTAAAGGACGAGAAGTTTTGACTGCTTAGAAAAGATCTGGGACAGCACTTGTCAACTTTAAGTTATCTTACCTATTGCCATGTCCTTAACACTTAAAAATATGGCAGAAATGCCATTTGGTAGCACATCTACACGTGTTGTCTTCTTTCAGGATACAACCCATAGAATGTACACAATATCAATACTTTCATATTCAAAGTAAAGACAATAATGAAGAAATTCTTCCTTCTGATCCATCGGTGTGATCTGTTCACTGAGATTGCACTGGTTCCTTGACTGAAATTTTAGATGGCAATTTGGTGATTAGCTCACTGGAACATTGAATCTTTCTAATTTATCTATTGTTTCCATCATGTTGCAAAACTGAAAATACTGAGCATGTGCTAAGCACTCAGGTGCTAAGACATATTTTAAATGTCCATTAGTTGATTCAGTTGAATAGTTTCTAGTGTATTCTGGCTAAATCAATGTTATAGAGTTAAAATAGCAAACAGTTCCATTGTGAAAAATGATGTTCAGATTAACTTTATAAGGAATGGCTTTGTGTGATCTTGGTATCCACTGATATAAACTGCAATCTTCCTGAAATTCTGAAGTCCTATTATTTTATTGCAAACCTGTTTTCTGTCTGTAGCAGTTTGCATTTCTGTGTTTTGCCTGTTCTTCACGTGGGTGCATGTCATGTACTCTTCTTGCTCAGGAGTTTTACTTGTGCTGGTTGCTGAAGACAAATCTCTCCCTGAAGATGTCAGGCCTTATACGTGTGTGTGAGGAATAACACTACACTATAGCACTACAATAATGTCATGTGCTTGTCATTGGGTGATTTTTTAAATACTTCTTGTCATTTTAATATGGTTCCTATACTAATACAAGTGCTTAGGCTTATTCTAACACATATATTAATAGCAAAATCTTAGAAACTCATGAGTGGCACATTAACTTGAATCTGGCATCACTGGTTACAAAGGATCAAAGATGTCCAAAGTCTAGGGATGCTGTCTTTTACTCATATCTCAAAATAAATTACTGAAGGTTATTTTTTTTCCTTCCAAAGTTGTCTTCTCCTGGTCTGAAAATTGCAGTTAATAAAACGCTATGTTTTGAAATCTACCTAATTCCCACCAGGAGTTACATGATGCTGTTTTCTTTTTAACTGACTAATTATTATTATAGTAGACATGTTATTTACTCCAAAGTGGTTTGGGGATAATTGATTAGGTTGCACCATGTCATGAAAGAACAGATGGCAGGCTAGTCTGTCAGTTCATCCACAGCCTGTAAGAATGCTAAGAAAATTAAAATTGAGGGGGGGAAAAAAGAGAAAAAACAAGAAAAGAAAAAAGAAGGTGACTATGAGGGGAATGAACTAAGCTGTGCTTGCAACACAAAAAACTTCTTGTAGTGGGTGGTCCTTTGGGAAGGTAATCGGAGATCTGCAATATGTCCACTACAATCAACAAAAGGGTACAATACTTCTCTGCAGGGAATTGGGTAGGGAAGGATTTGTTTAAATAAAATTGCAGGGTTGTAAGAATGTTAAGCTAATTCTCTAATGTTCTGTGCATTGTCTGGGGAATTTTGGCTTTGCATCATTTGCTGTACTGAAGTACTGAAAAATATTCTCTTAGAAGTGTTTTGGAATGTATTAACATGTATTTTAGCTTTGGAAACCCTGACTGTGTCTAGTGACAACTAAAAATGCCTTCAGAATAGCTACACCCTCCTGTGTTCTCTCCCTGAAACCTCTCCCAAGTTCTACATTCTTCCTCACTTAGTAGAATTCTTTATCTTTATCTTGCAAAGGGAGTTCAGTTTGCTGTTATTCTGATTGGTCGGCACCTGCATTTTAGTGTGTGTGTCCATGTAAATTATTGGTGATAAAATACCATGGATGAAATTGTCTGTGGGTTACTTGCATATAGAGGAATGTAGAGCCTTGAGGTGATTTCCCTTTAGCATATGTATTTATGTGTGTAAAAATGGGGGAAACCATAAGAAAATAGCAGGAAGAGAAACATTCCCTGTCCTTCCCAGAGTGCACTAAAAATACCAATCATACCTCCAGAATCCAAAGATCCCGAAAGAAGAGGTCCAGATGAAAGTAAGTAATGTCTATGCAAGTGTTACTCTTTCTAGACCTGCTTCTCCTTTATATATTAAGTGGTATTTTACTTGGCAAAGTATCATTAAGTATCAGCAAATTCAAAAGTCAAGTCCTCAGCCTCACTCTCCCTGTGAGGTGGAAAACAGGGAGTGTCTCACTCTCAGTCAACAGTCTCTGATGAGATCCCTCCCAGCAGGACTCTTCTCTCCCCCAGTTTAGGCCATTTTCTTCCCCTCAGCATCCTATCAGTCTGAAAAAGATCAGCTATGCTGCTCCCACAGAGCAGCAGGGAGGAAGACTTATCTCACGATCCCCTTTCTCTTGTCTCTAAGTAATCCTGTGTGAAGAAAGGAGAAAATTGCATTATTACAGGAGTTTCTTGCTAGGCAGCACTACAAGCTTAGACTCATGAGAGCCCCCACACTGTACCATGAAACCAGTCTTTTAGGTGCTGGACAAATAAGTTTCTTGCTCCTAAAATCTTACATTCCCGGAAGGAAGGAGGTCACAGGGATTTGTCATTAAACACAGACAGGGACATGATTAAACCTTCGCAATCTCAGAGTTTTGGCTTGTCTTGCAGTGTATTATCCCTCAGCTCCATGACCTTCCTTCCCTCAAATGTATAATTGTGCTTTCAATTAATAAATAGAAATAATTTATATTTTACTTCCATGAGGTAATCTCTTGTAACTGCACTGGCAAAGTTCTGCTTCTGATTTTTCTTTGGGTACTGGGCTTTTCACACATCTGGAACAGCTGTTATGCCAGAAAATGGCTTTTCTGCCATCTGCATGCCTTCCCCAGCACTGAGCAGCTCCAAAAAGATCTGTCCTCATCACCTTCACAAACCTTTTCTGCTCAAAGGAAGAAAATAACTAGAGTCTGATCACTGCATAAGCATTTGAGGCCTTATCTTTATCAAAAATTGTCAGTGAGGATTAGTTCTCATTGGATTGCGAGTCAAGGATTAATTACACTGACCACAGATGGGCACAGTGCAGAGAATGTCGGTAAACTCCCCACACAGCTCCCAGAAAGTACTTTAATTATGGCCTGCATAAATTTCTATTCCAGTTTTCGGACTCCCTTAAGCAGAGACTACCAACTGTCCTAAATTGCTTGGTGGTTTGTTGAGGTGGAAATGTATCCTCTGTGGACTAAACTCATTACTGGGAGGTTTATTAGCAAGAAGGTAGACTAAGTCCATTAATAAATGAGGAGTGAGGCAAAATCAATTATGATTTTAATATGACTGAACCACTAAGCTGCTTTTTTGAATCTATCATTTAAAGGGAAATAAAAGAATATGGGCAATTAAGAAGCAATGAAGATCATAGCTGGTGTGGTTATTGATAAATGCAGGTAAGTAAATACCTGGGAAAATTGAATGCATAGATCAGCAGTCACTTCACCTTAAGGAAATTTGTGAATGTACTGAACCACTCAGAGGTAGTTTCCAAAGCCAGATCACTGGCCTCTGCATGAAATAGAGTATGTAAAGTTTATATTGTAAAGTGCAGAGGGAGTGAGCATGGGGATAGAGAAATATGGTCATTTAGCATGCAGTAAATGTAATCTGTCCAGAAAAATGATGGAGCTACAGAAAATCTGAAAAATGGTAGCAAAGAATACTACACGAGTAGGAAGTACCTGTTCCAAACCGTGCCACAGCAACTTGTGCAGTGTGGCTGTTCCCAGCTTTATGGCAGAAAGAGCAGACAAAAGGAAGAGGACAGAGGTCATATTTCTGAATGTTAAGAAAACATTAGGATGTGTGTTTCACAAAATTGCCTTTGGAAAACAATGCCAGGTAGTATGGATGGGAACACTGTTACAAGGGCTGAAAGTGGTTAAAAGTTTCTAAAATGAAAGTAGGAATGAATGACAACGGGTTTTTGACATGGGGAGTTTGAGTTTTTGCGGGAATTGTCATATGGCCTACTTTTCTGCAGCATCTTTTTTAACAGTCTGGAAGATGGAATAAATAATATGTGAATACAATTTGGAAAAGGTAGGAGATAGAAAAGATCCAATAATAACAATCCGGAGATATTAATGATACAAAGAGGAAATGTAGTCTAAGGACCACAGATGTACTGAAACAAAAGGGAGCTACAGAATAGAAACATGCAACTCACCACTTGGCAGTGTTTATGTGGCACGGCACACTATGTCTGGAGCAAAACCAAAACCAAACCGGAAAAAAAACTCAGATGGGAGCTAACAGCTGAGGTGGGAGTACAGTGTGTCTGCAAGTTGTCTGGGCATTGAGAGCACAGGATGGGGCAATCTATCTGTGCAGGCTCAAAACTTGGCTACAGGTCCACTCTGCACATATATTTAAGGAAAAAAACCCAAAATAAAAACAAGCCTCATGATGAGACAGTGATGGAGAGTGGATGAAAGGGATTTAAACACCACAAAGAAGTCCAGCTGTCCTGTTTCCACCAAGCCCTGCGCCATTATCATATACATACACTGATTTCTTCCTGCTGGGAGTCTTTGTAAGCCTGTGCTTGCCATTCCCAGTTGTTGCTGAGTTCATTGTTGTATTTTCATACCTTTTAAATGTCATAGTCGAATATGAGACATTAGATGTTTATTACTTTTATTTCTTCATGTCCTTTGTGGTTTTATACACAAAAATTTTATTTTTTTTATGGACTATGAGTGTCTTCTGTGCACCCTCTTTCAAAATTTTTCACTCACTCTCCAGTAGTTGAAGACCGACATTATGTATTAATGGAAGCACATATTCCCAGCATCAAGCAGACAACTACAATTTAATCTGTTCTATCTATGCCGTGGTTGGATTCCTGGGCTGGTTTAGACAACAAACTTGATTAAAGTGAGGTTTTGATCCATTGTTCACATATACCAAGGAGAAGGCTCCCATTATATTCAGTCAATAGGGGTCAATCTTGGAAAATTTTGCAAGACTTGAAGAATAGTCATCTAGGGAAATTTTTGCTGATTTCAGGAAGACCATTTTCAATAAATCTTTAAAAGGTAATGTCTCTTTGATTTTCATCAGTTCTTGTTGCTTTATTAGAAGGTCTTATTGAACTTTATGGTAGGATTTTTCCTTTTAGATCTTTGAAATGATGACATTTGGATGGCTGACATTCTTGATGGATTTATAAGGAAATATGAACACGTGTAATTAATGGAATGTCTCTATCTAAATATTAGAAGAACATTTTCTTTGTCCTGGTTGAATGGTTTAGTTACAATCGCTGAAATATTTATGTTCTTACTGTAGTCTTTTGTTAAATATTTAGTTTAAAAGATTACTTCCTGGAACAATTTTTACTAAAATAAACCTGATAGTGTGAAAATTTTCTAAAAGTATATGTAACATTTATGGCTAACAGAATCTATGAAAAAAGTTCTGTTACTGGTTTAGCAATAATAAGGGTCAAATTCTTCTGGCTTGAGTTTTGTAATCTCAGTATTTTCACACGACATAACTTTTTACAGCAATCAGCTGATTGCTCTTCATGACCACAAACATAGTTCTCTATGGAGAGATGAAAACATCTGTGAGTTTTATGCTGAATTTTGCCATCAAACAATTGGATTCTGGAAAACATAAACTGAATTAATTTCTACGATAAGAAGCTAGCTTCTCTGAATACCAAGTTAAAGCCAGTGGGGATCTGTCCCTTGAAAGTGTCGAAATAAACTAACAATAAATCAAAAGCCATGCAGAGGAAAACTGGAAAATTTCATCAAGCTTTAAAAAAAAAAGTGTTGGTGTCAACAGTCTTGGAGATGATGACTGAAAAGGGGCATTTTAGTTAAACAGGTCTGAATAGGCCAAACCTCTTGAAAGTCCATGCGTTAGAAATGCGGTTTACAGCTATTTACATCTTTTTGAGATTTCAATGCAAACATCTCTTCTAGCAAAAACATCCTCAAACACAGTTACACTGAGGTTTTTGGGGTTTTCACCCCAAAAAAATAGTGGAAAGTAGTGAAGTCACATGTCATCCTCTGATCAAAGTTCATGAATAAGGTGCCTCAACACAGCACCCAGAGTGCCAATATGCAAATATGGAAGGACTTCTGATTTTGGTCTCTATCTGTTTAAATTATGTTTGCCATTTTTGCATAGGCTTTGGTGTAGCATCTACTTTTTTCACGTGTACAGTTTTCTTTGATACAATCTCTCCCCAGCCATTGAAACTTCCGACTTCTTTTGACTTATTTCTGAGTTATTTTTAATCACCTTAGGAAATGACACATGACATAAACTTGACCTCTCCCATCATTGTGTATTATCAGCATGATACTAAAATGGAATTACAGAATCACAGAATAGTTTGGGCTGGCAGGCAGCTTTAGAGGTTGTCCAGTCCAACCTCCCTGCAATGAGCAGGGACATCTTCAACTAGACCAGGTTGCTTAGAGCCCTTGCATATTTCCAGGGATGGAGCACCCACAACTTCTCTGGGTAACATGCTCCAGTGTTTTACCACTCCCATTGTAAAAATAATTTGCCTTATGTCTAATCTAAACCAACCGTCCTTTAGTTTTAAACCACTATTCTTGTTCTATCACAACATATCCTACTAAAAGGTTTGTTGTCATCTTTCTTATAAGTCACCTTTAGGTGCTGGAAAGTTTCTCTAAGATCTACCTGGAGCCTTCTCTTCTCCAGGCTCAACAGTCCCAACTCTCTGTCTGTATTCGTAGGAGAGGTGCTCCAGCCCTATATTTTTGTGGCCTCCTCTGGACTCACTCCAACAGGTCCATGGACTCAGGAGTCCGGGTGGGTTTCATGATGATGGAAATATATGAAAATATCAAGATATCACTTGCCAAATAAGTTGCCTCAACTGATGATGTGCCAGTACTGGGATGGTACAGCCATGACACAGCAGGAGGCACAGGGGGAAGCTGAAGCTGAGTAATTGTGCCCGGTTTAGGCAACACCTCTCTGGCTGGAAACCAGTACTGACTTTTTTCATAAAGTGAAGGCTTGGGCTTGCACCATCCAACCCACAGATACTGGCTGAGGTGACTGCTTGCTTTCCAGTCTCAGGCTGCTGTTGTCCTGGTGGAGGCATTTCCAGGCCCCAGCATCATTTCCCAGTCTAATATTTTCACACCAGCCCACTACTATATATCGGTTCAAAGTGATTGCTGGTGATGTGGGCTCCTCTTTCTTATATTCTTTAAAGGTGTTTCCATGTAGTTTCTACACAGATGTGACATTGCAGCAGGGAAAAGAGTTGGGGGTTGGAATCTTGTTAAAGTAGGACTGCACAAACTTCTCCACAACTAAATATGCTCTTGTTTGCCTTTCAGGTGAGGTGTAGCAATAAATGTGACTAACCATGTCATTAAACAGACAAAGCAATTCACATTTTCACCTGAAAACTTGGTATTTGCTTTTTGATTTTTGTGTGGTTTGTTTGTTTTTTTCTGTTCTGAAATGAAGTACATTTGAAAGCTCATTTATGCTCTTTGTTTCTTGACTGTCAACTACAGTGTTTGCCTTATAGGCAAATGAGGATGCCACTGCTTACCAGGTAGTACAGGAGCTGATGATGATGAAAAAAGTTGAAGTGGAAGCTAGAAGGGACAATAAAAAGTGTTATGAGGTCAAGCTGGAATGACGGTCCTCCTGCTTCCTCGGAAATCCTGTGTACATTAGCAGATGAGCAGGGAGATCCTCCTGACTTAACCACAACTCAAGAGCGATCCCAGCACAGTGTGTAGACTTTCTGCATGGAGTGTAATGATGAGGGACTTGTAATCTAATACCAGCCATGGCACATAAAGAATTTATCCCACTGAATTGAAGGTGCCAAGAACTGAAGGTTCAATCTTCATTTGAGTTAGAACCTGTATGAGATGAGGAAAAGGGATCTTAAATTTAAAGGTTGGAGTTGTCAACAGCAGAAAGATTGATTGATTGATTGATTGATTGATTAATTTTCTTATTTTAATTTTTTTAGAATTTTTTTTTATTTTGGGAAATTAGTGTTGTATCTTAAACAGCATATACATAAACTTGAGAGTATTAAGTGAAGCTGTTTAGAATTTTCACTTATATATTTTCGTATGTATATTTTCTGATCACCATTAGGATTTATTACCAATGCTGCTCCTGCACTCTTGTCATGGTTAAATCCCAGCCAACAACCAAGTCCCACTCAGCCACATGTTTACTCCCACACCAGTGGGATCAGAGAGAGAAGTGGAATGGTAAAAGTCAGAAAACTTGTGCATTGACATAAAGGCAGTTTAACAGGAAAAGCAAAGCAAGGAATTCATTCACTGCTTCCCACGGGCAGGCAGGTGTTCAGCAATCTCCAGGAGAGCAGGCCCCCATCACAAGTAACAGGTACTTGGGAAGACTAACACCACCACTTCAAACATCCCTCCTTTTCCTTCTTCCCCTCAGCTTTATGTACTGATATATATGACAGGGAATATCTATTTGGTCAGTTTGGATCACCTGTCCTGGCTGTGTCTCCTCCCAACCTCCCATGCACCCTCAAATCCCTTGCCAGTGTGGCAGTACAAAAAGCAGAAAAGGACTTGTCTCTATGCAAGCCCTGCTCAGCAATAACAAAAAAATCTCTATATTATCAACCCTTTGTTCAGCACAAATCCAGAACATAGTCTCATGCTGGCCAGCATTAAGAAAATTAACTCTACCGCAGCCAACACCAGCACAACTCTGTACCAATTTGCTCTGAAATTGGTATGTAGTACAGGACAATTTGCTAAAGGGAGAGTGGGTACTGATCCCACAGGATGGAATATATTAGAGCTTCCTGGTTTACAGATAACGTGTTTACCTGTTTACACTTTGGTCATTCCCCTTAGCCCTTCATTTAAATTTTACCTCTTTGAGCAGATGAGAGTTTTGTGCTGTTGTGAGAGCTATGAAACAAGAAGTATGCAGCCTGATAGTTACCATACTGTCCAAAAACACCTTATATATATTGATTTATTCAGCACAAAATGTGGATATATAAATACATATATGTACATATATATCCATCTATATATATGTGAGACAACTCTGTATTTTTTATGAAAGATCAAAGCATATGTTTGGTTAAAAGAAATGCACGTCCTAAGACATAGTAATACTAGGAGCTACAGGAAGCCTTGTTGGATGAAAAAGGAGAAGCAACATGTGCAGTGTTTTAGCCAGTTGCCTTTGCAAAGGCATGCGCCCAGATCAGGTGTGTAACGAGTATGTCAGAAACCTGATTTGTGCATTTATTTTGGAAATAGTTGCATGTGCACTCACTTCAATGTTTGCCTTTCTGTTTTGCCTCTGCAAATGAGATGACAGAGGTTTCACATCTTGTGCTGTCTAGACATCTTCTGAAATTCAGTCTTAAATTTGGTAAATATCTTTCCTGAATTAAGGGTCTTTGACAACCCATTGACTTCTGTATTTATTTTTAATAGAGTGTTTGTCTCCTCTCTTCTTTGACTACACACACATACACGCACACACGCACACACCCCCCTCTCAAACCATCTCCCCCAAACCTGTTTAAGTACATGTATTGTAGAAACTTTGTAGAGATAAAATGTAAATTACTATTATTCAGACTGCCAGGTTATTTTAGACAATATCGTCTTATAATTCAAGCTGTGCAGATACTACCTAGAATGTCAGAATAGCCTCTGCAATCAAAAATTTGATGATTCATGATCTCTGTGTCTTTTAGAGACACTTTGTAACACAGGGCAGGACTGGGAGTTTAAGTTTAGAAGGAGCATTGTTAATCTCAGGATAATTCTTTATTTATATCCTTTTTTTTACAGAGGTTCTCTACTTGGGTGATTAAAGAATCAAAACCTGCTCTGAGGCTAGCTCTATTTCAGGGCTCTAAAGAAACTCACCTCTGAATGAAAATCATTTCAGGAACAATTAGAGAAAAGGTCCGCATAAATTCTTCCTGTATCCAGGGCATTAGCATCACCCAAGTGTCTCTTGCTTACAGTACGTTGTGACAAAGTAAAAGCTATTTCAGCTGTTATACTGTGATGGCTGTTATTTATGGAACATAAAAGGATACTGAAATACAAAAGGGTTTGAAAAGACCAGGGTAAGATCAGATAAAAAAAAATGAGAGAGAAACAGGCATCCTGGGATGGTAACAACCCTGCCATGTACTGACAGGGAGGTTGTATATTTTTAGAATATACTGAAAGGAATGGTGCTTTTACTTAGGTTTTTATGGTTTACCATGAGATGCAATTTTCTGGCCTTATATGCAGTTGTAACAAAAGTCACAGAGATTTTATGATAGCTGCCAGAGTTCATAAATGATGGCATACACTAAAATATTTATAGAACTGTAAAATCTTGATTTCTCTCTGGTTTAGCAGATGGGGTCCTAAAACTGGTTCCCAGATTGTCACATTTCTTTACCCTTTGATGACAATGAAGCCTGTTATCACTTTTTTCCCCCCTCTGGAAAGCAAGTTCACTAGTGTAATCAAGTTCATACTTCTATCCAATTATACACACCAGGATCTCATGAATTAAGATGTGTCAGCCATATAAGATTTGTAATTATTCAAGGCAAAGGGCCTATTGTTAAACTCCAGGATCTGAGGAGCCTTGCCATGTCTCTGACCAATGACCATTGACTCATGTCAGTATAATTGCTGGTAAAAATGTGCTTCCTGGTCATTAGACTGCCTCCACACAGCACAGATAAATGCTACTTACACACCAGAAGTGGTGAACTTAGGTGTCTGCTTGGTACAAAGCAGCAATATACCACAGCTATTTGCTCCTCTTCAGGATGGTTTGTTGTCCTCACAGAAAATTCCTGTAGCACTGCTAAACTCAGCCATACTTCAGAATGAAAATTGATGGTTGGGGTAGCAGAAGCAGAATAAATAATCCCTGAAGCAGAATTTTTCCATTGCTGATCAGGATTTACTCCACATTAAAAGACTTATCATTGAAATTGAAGATGCTGAAGAGAAAACATCAAGTAATGTCCCTTCTCTATTATATTTTCACGAGAGAGTTTCTAGGCTTTTGCAGATAATCAACGAATGAACGTGCAGTACCTACATATATACACATTTTGTTGCAATAATTGTCTAAATATTAACAAGATGGAATAGCAAAACAGGACTTGGGATCCCACCTTTCCAGAAAAGCTGGAAACATCTTCACCACTGAACTTAGTGCATCAGGCAAAGAATAAATTAGCAAAACAGGGAATCAAGAAGGAAAGATCAAGAGAAGCAAAAATGGTGTGACAAATATTTTTTTAAAGCTCAAATTCATCTCAGCCTAGTGTTATGCTTCTGTATTTAAATAAATGCAAAAAAAATGAACACCAAAATAATTATGAATCTAAATGCATTTTGATTTTGGCATATTATTAATAGTATCTACTGGCATTATGACTATAGATGTGAAAGATATGACAACCAGGCACACATGGAATGAATGCCATGGAGAATTGTAGCAAATCTGAATACCAGAGTTCAGAGTCAGGTCTTCTAAAAGATCCCAGCACAAAGCACAGCTTCACCAACAGAAGCAAATCCATTTGTAATGGCTGAGAATGTGGACAAGGTAATGGGTGGGATTATTCTGGGATTTCCTGAGAATGATTTGTTTGGGTTTTTTTTTAAACAGAAAAAGCTTTATTCCTTAGCTTACAGTTCCTCGCTGCCTGACTCCCCACCTATTGGGTTTTCTTTTCCTTTCTCTATTTCTATTAGCAAAACAGAAGAACAAATAAATGATAAATAAAAAGAGAGCAGGGAAAACACAGAAGTTAAAGAAGTATCTCTTATTCAGATTTTGTAGGCAGAGCTTTTACGCAAACAGAAGTGATTAGTATTTTCATTTATGCAGGAAATGTTTATTTCTTCAATAAAGTGACTGTCATTTCCAAAAACACAGTATTTTTTTTCTCTCTCTCCCTTTCTCCTCCTCTCCTTTTATGTGTCTCCTGGCACCTTTTTGTCTGAGCATATCCCACAACTTTTTTAAATAGCTAGAATAACAACAATAAATAGCAATGTCTTTTTTTTTAAATGGCATTTATGAGAATTATCTTATTGCGTATTTATATGGTTTGGTCTATTTGTGTGGATATGAGAATTATTTTTACCAGATGACCTTATCTAGACATTGTTTTGCTTTAACTTCTGCATATGTTACCTCACCAGCTTGATTTCAAGTCAGATATTAAGTATTCAGGCCTAAGGTATTGAGAAAAGAGCTGGAAATTCATTGATGACTGCATTGCCAATGGAAACCTATCGTTGATGTGCTGGTGAGTTTGGTTTGGTAGGAAAACCTGAGGCTCTTAAGTTCATTTCCATTCACCTTTTGCCTTTTGGAGGTAGAAGTAGAATGTTAGATGATAGGCAGCATTACATGTGTTGCACAGAACATGTGCAGTTGAGTCTTTCTTACGAAGGAGATGCATGACCACATGAGAACCAAAAATGCCTGACCATTGGCTCTAAACCTGCTTGCCAGAGCTTTCAAACATCTGCCAAATGGCACTGATGGTTTTATTTTCTTATTTGTATTTCTTATTAGAAAACAGAGTGTGAAGTCTGGATTATAACTGTGGTGATGCTAGTACTGAATACCTCTTTATCCAGTGGTGGATAGGGGGACATACTCGTCATCAGAAGTAGGAGAACTGCAGGAAAAGTAGGAAATGCATTTTTCTTCGAGAAAAGGTGGGTTTGAGACTGGTGATAGTCAGCCAGGTTTCTTTGATAAGAAAGAGCGAGACATACACCTGTGGTAAGAGTGGAAAGAGTGACATATGCACCTAGCTTCCATTTCTTCAACTGTGCTTAATTAGTTCTTGGGCATGGACTCTGAGGTCATGAACACGTGTATTTGGCATACCTTTTTTAAAAACTATGTTCCGTTTGGGCATATGAACCTGCAAACCCCAAGCTGTATACAGTTTCTCCACCTTGAGCAGGAGTGCTCAAGGAAAAAAAAATCCAGCTCCTTTTTTGTATTTGTCTGTATCTCTAGTGAACAGAAAAGTAACTTCTGTAGAACGCCTCATTTTATGCCTCCAAATGCATGGGGGACATAAAATGCATCCTAGCTGCTTGTCTGAAGTAAAGTTGCTTGAACTTAATTTCTAGCCTAAACAAGTTGTTTGGTTCCACTGAAGAGAAAGCCAGCACTGCCAGAGGATGACTTGTCCCATCCTGAAATGTGTCTTATATAATTTGCTTCAATTATTTGATGGGAATTCAAGTAATTTATGTCAAGTAAGAAGAATATTTTTAGGTCTGAGATGTGTTGGAAAGTCTAAGGTTTAACTTCTTGAAATACTAGATGATTTTATCATTCTGGATACCCTGATTGCTGTGCAATTTGCTGTGTGGCATTGTTCATTTGAGGCATTAAAATAAAAGGTGCTACACATTAGAGTTACTCTGGCACTATTTTAATTGTAAAAATAGATTTTGATATTTGGCTTTGCATGCTTTTTGCCTTGCTTTTTTGGCCTTTAGCGATCTTCTTCACAGTAAGGTACTGATCGATCGTGAAATACTATATAATAATTGTATATAATAATACTGTATAATGTAGAAGAATGAAGTACATAAGAATAAAGTCACATGTAATATACACTATTCTGTGTACATAATTATGGAAAATTTGTTACCGAGCATAATACCTGCTATCACAGCTTTTTTTTGACATAGTTTTGACAAAAATCTTATGATTTTTGCATAATTTTAAATTTTGATCTGGAACATTACTACCTTCAGCCATGCACACACTCAAAAATTATGAAGCATCTGGATCTTTCACAATAAAAGAGCTATATACACGGAAAAAATACTGGAACCTAAGAAAATCCACAAAAATATCTGTCATAAAAATATAGGTAAAACTAGAAAAAAATACTTCAAAGGTATTCAGACTAATGCTAACAGGTGGTACATAAAGGTATATCTTTCACACTTAGGTCTAGATGCCTTAGAACAAAACTTTGTATCACATGATTTTTCATAAACTTCTACTTGTGCTTTGATGTGTGAATTCAGCCCCTGGTGCATGGTGTGACAAAAAAGTTTTTCAGGTTCAGCAGTACAACTGGAACAGATAATGTGATGAAATGTACTAGACTATGTGTGCTTGGGTGGTTGTGTGTTCAAAAAGTACAGGTGCAGAACATAGGGAATTTTGAGAGAATAATAGTATTATGAAATGTCATTGTATATCTTGATAGGAATTGTTGGCATCATGTAACTGTCATGCAAGAAAAGCAGTCAGTCTCCCACAAAATCATGAAACATTTGTAAAATTGCTTTACATAGTTTATTGTGGTCAATATGGTATGGAAAATTAAATGAAGTGTTCTTGCTGGAAGCTAATGAGAAAGTATGAATTGACTAGTGTGCATTTCCTTCCATTGATGTAGCTCTAGGTTGATGCTCTTACTGTGGGTTAGAATTACCATGTTTTTAATAACACATTTGTAGGTGGTGAGATATTAAACATGATAGTAAGCTTGTCTTAAATAAAAATTTGAGCGAAAAAGCCATACAAAACCCTGCAAAGTGGGTCATAGGCTTCACAGTTATGGTCAAAAAATGACTTTAGATTTGGTAGATAGAACCTTGGTCCCAGTGCAAGTTTTAACATTGACCACAATTGAGATTGAATGCACATGGAATGCATGCAGGCAGTGACTTCAGAGGTATCCACAACCCTACATAGAAGGGGGAAAATATTGCCCATCTATGCTCACCATGTAACTGATTAAATAACCCCTCTGGACACTTTTATTTTTAACATGACTAGCAGTGAAGTAATTATATTTCAACCAGCAATGAGGTGAAGCCCTCACACTCAGTCTAACAGGAAAGAAGTTTCCTAGACAGAAGCATCTGATTATTCCAACCATTTTCATACAGTTCAGCAAATCTGTTATTTTGCTGGAAGTACAGTCCTTTCTTTGCCAATATTTCCCATCCATCCCTGGAAACAGTGCATGGCTGGTAAATCAACACAATTACTATTCTATTCCATAGGACATACAGTGATTTACATTTATATGCCAACATTTTCTTCCTTGTTGTCCCAGCAAGAGCTGGGAAATGATTTATAAGGATGCAGAAGTGCTGGCACAGATGTTATACAGCCTCAGCATGTTTGCAGTGCACAGCATGGCAGACTATTCTGGAAGTGTTGATGCACAGGTAGGGCAGGAAGCAGCCTGTGTGCCAGCGGTGCCCTCCCAGCTCCCGTGTGGGGAAAACTCTTGCCCTGCTGCTGGCAAACATATTTGGCATCCATCTTCCTAACAGGTCATTTCTGCATGCTGCACTTTGGAGAGGAGGATTGTTTGGTTCTTGTAATTAGTTGCTTCTGTTGAATTTCTAATGGACCTGTGGGCCATAAAAACCTTTCAGTTGTGGAACAGTTGGCATCTCCATTTTACGTGTTCACTTTTTTCCCCCTCTCTTCCCTGTCCACCACCCCCATAGAGGAGGCATGGAGGCTGAGTGGATACACGGAATAAAAATGTATTTTGCTATGGGAACCGTCGTCCTTCTTCTTCAGAAAGCTTGGCACAATTGGGAAGTTTTGTTTTTGCTTCTAAGTGTTACCAGAGAAAATGAAGACTATCAAATCATTAAAACACTTCCAAGGATGGTCATCCACAACTTCTCTGGGCAACCTCTTCCAGTGCCTATTAAGATGATTAAAAAAAAAAAGTTTCTACATGGGACATAACTCAAGGCAAAATGTTACATTCCTCCCATCAGGAGAATAAACAGGTACATAAAACTGAAGCACAAAAGCAAAGTACTGTAACTTCCTGATTTGACAAATATTGGTATAAACTTGAGGAGATTAGTCCTCTGTGAGTTTCAAAAATCAAGGCCCTAGATTTTGGGAGCATTATTGCTGGAGAGGTTACTGCTTTAATGCAGTGGGTCCATTTTAGGCTTGGCAGAGTAGGCCACAAGACTTAAGCACACAGGGCTTCAGTAACTTGGTAGAGGAGCAATGATGATGATGATGAAAACAAAGGGAGAGAATTATACCTTAGACATGGAAATTAAGCTCTACCCTGCCCAGAGTCAAATGTCTGCAATGGCTTTGTGGCTTTAACTTAGGGAAGAACTTTGGCCCACATGAGGATGAAATTAAATAATGCAACAAGAATGGGCTCATATTTGGGGCAAATCCCCTCCATCTTAACTATGCACAATCCCACCACAGGTGGTAGATTGCATGCACTTATATTAGGACTAATATTTTTCTTTCTGATGGCTGGGTATAGTGAGCAAAACAGGCTTTAGTGGCTCCCCATAGTAGTAAATAACCTCCCTGTGGGTCCTCTAAAATACCCCAACTCCTTCATTCAGCACTGAGAGATCTCCAAACACTTAGTTCATAAACAACCCAAGCATTTTAAAGCACTTTCCTCCTTCTCCCAGGGGATGTTCTTGGCTTGTGTTCTCTGCCTTTATTACAGCTTTAATCTTACGATGTGAGCTGGGACTTGTTTACATTTTTATTTTTAAAGGGTTTTTTTGTGTATGTGTATGTGTGAGTGCATGCACTAAAGATCTAAATTGACAGATGCCTTTTTGTAGGACTGAAATGACATATCTAAGTTTTACTGCTCTCTTCCCTGTATTTGCATTTTTAATTACTTGCATCATATTTTATTAGTGTGTTACCTGATGAAGAATTCCAACTAATTAATTTCACCTGGAATTATATGTAGGTATATGAAAAATTATCCTTGGCCATTTGTGGAGACCAGCTGTGTATTAAGAATATCTGATCCCCATCTGAAAGATTAAAGAAAAAAAAGTAATCAAGAGCAAACAGCTGATTGTAAAAGCTAGTCCCCTTTTTTTCTCAAGCCCTAAAGATATTATTATTGGCAGATATCCTTTATCACTCACCCTATATACTAAACACTAACTCAGAAGTTTGTTCTAACTGAACATCATTCAGTCAGATGACTTTTTCTTCAACCATTTCAGCCTTAATTTGTAGTAAAGCTAATGTTGTTCCACCCATATGCAAAGACTCATCTATTTTCATTCCAGCATGACTCACAGAGGTATAACTTCCTTTTGACCAGCTTTTTTTTTTTTTTCACTCAATTTTTTTTTCCTAGAAGAAATTAGGAGAGGGGAAAAATTTATTAGGAATGTAGGCACTTGATGAAAAGCTACCCGTGAAGGAAGAGGAAAGAAGAAAAGAGAATGTGAAATGTGACCTGATCCCGCAACACAGCTGAACATATACACATACACACGTGCACATACACCCTCTCTCTCCATGGATATTTCTGGTTTGATTCTTTGTCTGTACTGACAACAGATGGTGTTTTAATAAAGTCCAGTAGGAATATTACTGTGAGTAAACAATCCAACGCATGCCAATTTCATAATTGCTGGGTACTGATACAGCCTCTTACCTGATGAATCCAAATTGGGAGGAAACCAACTGTGCACACACCTACTGGCAGCAGCCAAATCCGCAGCTGTGGTATGCTCCAGCATTGAGCTTCACCACGGAAGGTAAATTGCAGCTCCAATCATCTTTCTTGGCACCAGGCTTGGGGAACAGCTGCCATCTGGCTTGTCATCAAAGTATGGTCACCGAGTTTCTGGGAGATGAAATAGCTTGCTTTTTTACCTTGACATGCACAAAGATTGCAATCTTCATCTTTACAGGTATCTCTTAAAATAACATTCTTGGCTTCCTAAGCCAAAGATTTACCAAGTGGGATTTTCTTCTTTAAGTGATTCCCACGCCTATAGGGACTTGAAGTCTAAACCTGTTATATGCTAATTAAAGATTCACACCCACATGACTTGTCAAAGAGATAAATCTTACTCATTTGTTTTCATCATTAACAGGGAAAAAAAATGTAAGTAATACCATGCCTTACATTAGCAGATTTATGTGGAAACGTTTGTTTTAAATAGAAGTGGAGATGCAGTTAGAAGCATTATTCCCACCACTGTTGATATAACCCAGTATGGAAATTTCAACTTGGCAGAGAAGAAGGAGGTGAAAGGCAAAAGAGGGAATTCAAATATTCAGGACCAGCATTCCATCTAGAAGTAACTGTATAGACAGCACTCAGCAAGTGACTGCTTATTAAGTGTATTACGCGATCATTATTTATATATTCAGTCCTTTAAAGATACTCTTCATGTCAAGGGCAGATTAAATCACAGTAGAAGGAAGTGAGTCTCCTCCTCCATGGCAGTATTTAAGTGCTTCATTTCTGTTAGTTTCTAGCAGGCCCAGGCGCTGCACAGCTACACATCAGAATAAAAACTTTATTTCAATTAGTAATTCTTTGTACTGAGAATTGGGTCTTCAAATTCCATGCAAGAAGCAAATCTAAGATGAAATTTTATTTCAGCTTAGATCGGGACACTGAAATCTGAGATAAATCTTAAATAAATTAAAAGAGCTGTTTAAAATCTCCAGTAAATGTAATTTCAGGTAATTATTTGACTTTATCAAATTGCTTCATGTTGATGACAGCTAAGCATACTTTTTTGCATTATTGCCTTGATATATTGTATCACTGTCTTTCAAGATATTTTTATGTCAGTGAATCTGTTTTCAAATGGCAAATTAATATCCCTGAAAAATTCTTCCCCGTGATATGATTCACCGGCCTTCCAGGGATCAAGATTTTTGCCTAGTGAAGATTACCAGGCTCTTAGCATGGGAGCAGAACTCCTTTGCTCTGGATTTAGAAATTCTATTGAATTCAGAACTTGTGATTGTCGTTCACTTTTTCCTCAGTAAAGGTTTTATGCAAGATTTTAAGCAAGAGAGGCAGAGAAGGCTGCTCCTCCCACTTAAATGCCTGCTTTGGAGTTGCAAGGTTCTGCTCTTGTCTGAGAGTTTGCAGTAATGGTTGCCTGTCTAACCAGAGGAAGATCAGTGGATGTGGATACTCAAATAAGGAGTTGTGCAGCTGCACCCAAGCTTTTTCTTACCAGGCCACAGAAGGTCGTATGGACACAACTTCTGCTGGCACATGAGGTTAAAAAAGTGTGCCTAGATGTTTTGCGGACCCATCTACTGAAAGACATTCATGCTGAATACCTTTATGATGATTCGCCCAGCTGTCAGTGCTGGGCTGGGTTAGTTTTGCATATGCTTTCTATTTCATGGTGTTCTCTCTACAGATAGGCTAAACAACACTTTTTGCCTTTTTAATTTACTACTGACAATATATTTCTAAAAGAAAGAAAAGGCAGGTGAATAGAGGTGGATAAATGCTAGAGGAATAGTTATTTCATACATGCTAAATAAATCATCGAGTAAGTGTTTTGGCAAGAGCTACTGTGCTGTTCAGTATCTCCAGCAGAAATGAACAATGTCTCTATGGGAAAAAGGCTTGGTGGAGCTCCAAGACATGTGTTCATAGTAGCTGCCTGACACAGCAGTCTGCCTGCACAGTGCTGCTGATGGTCAGAAAATAAAGCTGTCGTATGGAAATACTTAGCAACTTTCTCCTGGAAAAAAACAGCTCCCAAAAGAAGTTTATGTAGAAGACAAAAAATGTTCCCTGTGGGTTTCTCTAGCTCTGAGATTGGCAGACCTGGAGATGTTGGAAGGTGCTGACCTCTCTGTCACAGCTTGGCCACACCCACACCTGGGTGGCATTTCAACACAGTAGCTGCCTGCTGGATTGGAATCTCATCAGCCCATGAAATTTCAGGTTTTCTGTGGAAGGAAAACACTGCAACACTTCCAAAAAATCATGGGGGCTGTGAGATGTGGTGGCTTCAGCTGTGAAGCGAAACTGGATGCCTGCAACAGAACTGCTCATCCTGTCCCTTTATTCTTTCTGTTCCCAAAAGTTGGGATCAGAAGAATTAGAAATTAAGAATCAGGTCATGTTATCTCCAGAAAATATTCCAGCCAGGGTTATATGTTGCAGTGATCCATTTTTTGAAAGCCCTGAGAGCAGGGAGTGGACATGTGAAGGCAGTACATGCTATACACTGACAAACACTGATTCACAAAAATTGTATTTTCTTTTAATTGAGAGCAGAGGTTGTGAAATCACTTTCTACTCCAGGACCTGGGGCTCTAAACATTGACTTATAGTAGAACAACTTAATTTGGCCCAAAGCCAAACCAGAAACAATGACAGAATCTGAAAATTGATGGGAGAAGAAGTCATAAATCTAGCACTTAAGTAAGGATTGATCCAGCATAGTGATGAGAGGTGTTTATCTCATCCATCAGCCAACCTTGCGATCGCCTGACCTGCAATCCTGTACAAGAGCTGTTGTCCATGCCTTTTCAATATCTGATAGAAGTTTTAGGCTTATATATAGGATGCAATATTCAAAGTAAACTTTGCTGTGATTTTCTGAAAGAACTGCTTATTGTGTAGGCAGTTATATGCTCCTATCTCCTCCCACCTTCACGGAAACTTGTAGCAGATTCCTGGCATCAGTAGCTGCTGGAAAAGGGTTAACATTTTTAACACCATAAAGTCAGCCTTAGTTTTCCATAAGTCAATCCAACGCTGTCAAATCTGATGACCTTTTTTGTTGGAATGCCATTTACAAGTATGACTAAATTATTCTCCAAAGCTGAATTGATACCTAAAGTAGATATATATTCCTCTAGAAGAAATAGGAGATATATTACCTTACCCTTCAGTGCTCTAACCAACACTCAGGCTTCAGAGGGAATGGAGGGTGCCCATTCTCACTGTTCTTTAGAATAACTCTCTGAAAAGACTTTACAGCCTGAGTATTTTTTTGGGGGGGAGGGATAAGAATATCCTGTTTTTATAGGTCCATTTTCACAGAATCACAATATCATCTAGGTTGGAAAAGGCCTCCAAGATCATCGAGTCCAACTTTTGACTGACCACCACCTTGTAAACTAGACTACATCACTGAGTGCCATGTTCAGCTGCTTCTTGAACCCCTCCAGGGATTGATGACTCCACCAACTCCCTGGGCAATCCACTCCAATGCTTAACCACACTTTCAGTGAAAAAATTCTTCCTGATATCCAGCTTGGACTTCCCCAGGCACAGCTTGAGGCCATTTCCTCTTGTCCTGTCGCTTCTTACCCGGGAGAAGAGACCGACCTCCACCTGACTACAGCCTTCTTTCAGGTAGTTGTAGAGAGTGATAAGGCCACTTCCGAGTCTCCTTTTCTCCAGACTAAACACCCTCAGCTTCTCCTCATAGGACTTACTCTCCAGACCCTTCACCAGCTCCATTGCCTTTCTCTGGACTTGCTCCAGCACATTTCTGGCCTACTCAACTCTTGCTGCACAGGTCCAGAAGAAATGTCACTACTTTACCTAAAAGAACTTTCTCATGTTTATTTGTGGCTCAACTGCAATATTTAGAGCTTATTGCAAAGACATTACCAGAGTTACACAGACACTGAGGTAAGCTTTCCTTTACTCTGACTGGCTCCCATTCAGTCACACCTCCTCCACACATGTGGCCCGTTGGTAAAGATAGTGTACATCTCACAGCTAAACAGGGAGGTATTTCAAATGGTAAATTCAATCTCCAGTCCAACAAAGGGAATGCTTAGTTTTAAGTACATCAATATTGCTTAAAGGCAACTGGACTGCTTGGATGGACAAAGTGAAAAATGTGCTTAGAAGCTAAAAGCTCCACAAAACCAGTAAACAACTTAATGACATGCAAGACCAGTTCTCTTTTAACAACAACAGAAAAAATTCTCTAAACAAAATGAAACCAAAAAAAACCCAAAACAAAAAAACAATACCCCCACCAAAACAGCCTCAGAGCAAGACTTTTTTCAAGCCAGCTCAACACCCAGCATGGAGGTGAGATTTTTCCAAAGAGCTCAGCTCCCACTTATGCTCTTAAATACAGACCAGATTTTTATAAATGCTCACAATCTAGTGTTTAGAGCTCTTTGGACATCTGGCCACTTATTTCTATGCTAGAGCTAAAGCCTTCTAGAAATCTGGTCCCAATTGTGGATGTTTGGCTCTTTTGAAAATCTCACCCCATGGAAACTACTTTTATAATGGCATTTCTCTTCCACAGAAGGAAAATCCATGAAGTGTAATAATTTTATGTACAATGTTCACACTTCAAATATAATTGCTGTCACTTTTTCTTTTGCCTGTTAAAAGTCACAGACAAAATAATATTTTCTGCTGCTCCTCCAAGCATTTGGGGCCTATATGTACACAGATAGATGGATGAAATAAAGTTTTATTCTCTTATTACATGATATTGCTTCAAGATTGAAACTAAAGGAGGAGTCACATACAGGAAGAAACAGGGAAAAGCTGCACATAATGAATGGATATCACAGCAAGACCTGAGTTTGTTCCATTTCTTTTAATGAAGAGTCAAGTGTCTTAGAAACAATCATTGAAAGAAAAAAAAATATTTATCTGAGATGGCCTTAAGACTAATCAAGCTACAAAATCTTCTTTTCCCTTGCAAATGTAACTGACCCTTTAGTTTTCATACTTACCCTTCAAAGTCTATGTTTATAATTGCTATCCTGCTCTGAACAAAGACTAGCCAAGATACCCTGACAGAAGCATCTTTACTGCTCTCTGCAGTACTGCCTATCCCACTGGGGCTGCTACTGTCTCTGCACAAGCAGAATCCAAGTGCCTAAATATTAGATATAAACATAACAGCACCATTTAACAGCCACTTGCACAAAGGGTGAATAAGCATCCTTAAGTGTCTAAAGAGCCTCGTTTTTACAGAATCCACAATGGAGGTTCTAGCAGGGAGCTTGCTAGAAGGTTAAAAGGTCTCATTTTCCACCTGAAGAGACACATAATGAAAATTAAGTAGCATCCTAATCCATCAGCTGCTGTGTCTTCCTCTACCTCATTCCTTACCAATAATCATGGAGTCATAAATACTGGCAGTGGAGAATGCCTATTAGATCATGCAAGTCATCTCCTTGCCCAGGCATAGCTGTTTCCTCCAGTGACCCTTCTCCTGGACAACTCCCAAAGTTATTCCAGCCATCTCAGATGGCGATGATTTCATTGCACCCTGTCAGAGACCATGTCCACAACAGAAATATTTCCTTGTCCTCTGGAGTCAGACTGATGATGCCCTGCCAATATTCTTCATACAGGATTGCCATCTCCCCTTCCAGCGTTAGAGCACTAGAGCACCCAGCTGTGATGTCAGCACCTACCAGTCCCAAATCCCATAGTGGTGCTGGCAGCGAACAGCCCATTCCTGGAAATCCCTGCCTGCAAGCTTTGATCCCTCCAGCAGCTGTTGTAGAAATGCAGGTGGGACACAGTGCACCGTGATTCCCCCATGTGCTGGAACATGGCCACCACACCCATCTGTGCACATTAATGAGTAAGGAGAAAATAGGTAGATGTCACCCCTCTTAACCTCCTTCCCACCAACTGTCTCCACTTATGCCATGAATGAGAGAATTTCACCTGTACCTTGTAAATCCTGGATTTTAAACTGTGGGCCACTGCCAGCTATTGTCCAGCAATGAGGAACTCACCTTTTCCTGAATTTCAAGACTCACTTTTATGTGGAAGTACTTAGCCAGGATCCAAAGCAGTAGTTTGGTAATTAAAATGCACCCTAGGGAGCATATAGGCAATTAAATCAAAGGGAACGATTAAAAAATAAATAACAATTACATTGCCTAACTATTAAGGGTAGGAGAGCCTATCCAGGAACCTCTGTTTACACCACAAAGCTTATTTATAGCCTTGAAGTGATGTTACCACATGCATGCAGGGTTGCCCTTATCTTAGTTGGACAGAGCACCATGGAGCCAAAGCCCTCTAGGGCTTTGCAGCCTTACCATTCCAACATCTGAACCTTGTGATGGGCCTGGGGAGGTAGGAGTGCACCCAGCAGCACTGTCATTACCCCAGTGCACAGTCACTGTCAGTCAGAGACATGGTGTGAAGGCCTGAGGGGGAAGGGGTGTGGTGCAGTCAAAAAGGAAAGTCTGCCTTTTGGAAAATGGGAGTTGATTAGTAGGTTGGAGTTCTTGCACATGACTGGGAAACCTGAGCCTTGCACCCAGTTCGAAAGTGTTTGAACTTACTTCCCAGGGGGAATGATATTTCTGCCAGCTCATCTTCCCATCATGAGGAATGAGACAGTCATCTACATTCAAGAGACTAATTTATGGTTCTAAGTACAAGGAACCATATCTTGGCTTAAAGTAAGAGTTCTAAAATCCTGCTTGACTCAATGCTGTGGGTTGGCAGCTTTGTATGGCAGTGGAGGAAGGTGTTGTTCATGTGCTCCATGCAGCAGCATTTGGTATGAGTTCATTTTGATAACCCTTCTGCCAGTGACCTCACTGTTGAGACTGTTGAGACGCACACCTTTCTCTGTTTTTTGTACGCGGACCTCGGCTTTGTGATTTCTGCTCATTGAAATGGATACTTTCCAAGTCCCTTTTAAGTTCCAGTTCTTAGATTTGCTCTCTGTCACTCTCTCTGTGCTCCTCCATGCAGCTATTTTTCTGTTTTCTACCAACATATCACATTCTGTATTAGCAACAAATAATCCCAATGCTGCTTTCCTTAAAAGCAAGCTTTTTGGCTTACTTTTCCCTTTTGATGTGCTTGGTCCACCCTTCTCTCAGCCAGTAATTTCCAATGTAAAACAAAAACAAAGAAGTTCCAGTGATGGAACACACAATGCTCATGAGACTCTTAAATGGAGTGGGAGCATAAATTGATTGTTTATCTACATAAAAATTGATAGGTTTAATTGATATGGGGTTTATTTGTTAGGGTTTTTTTTTAAATGAGCTTTTGTATAATAGCAACATGGCTGACATGTTCCTATGAAATTGTACCAGAAGATATATACCACCTTTCTTGTACATTTATGTGGATTCTGACACAAGATGTTTCATCCATATCTATATGTAACCTAAAGGGCTTTCCCTGTTCCTGCAACACTGCTGCATGTTATTTACTGGACGACTCCATTATGAGAATAATAAACAGGGGTGCATTTCTATCATAACCAATATGTACAGAAACTGAGAGGGTTAGGAGTGAAAAGCTAATCAGCAATTTCTCTGTGATTGAGGTGACCCATAGCCATTTTGAAAAAATTGTTGTAAAATTGGCTTTATCTTAAAATGAAAAAGCTGCTTAGTGCCAGAGCAATTGTTTAAGATCACTGTGGTGAAATTAGTGATAATGCAGTGTTGGGATCGTCAGCATTTCACAGAGTGGAGCACTTAGCCAAAAGATATAAATAATACTTGCTAGAGCTCTCACCTGGACCTGACTTGAGAGAAAATTTACTCTCATTACCCATCCAGTTTCACTGGGAGCTGTATTACTGGCAGATGACGAGGACAGGACTGACTTGCTTTCTTTTATGGGCTTCACCAGCTCCTGTGGCTGTCTCATGCGGAAGGACTGCTAATAGGAACAAGGTACAGAGATCTGAGGGCTTCACTGCCAAAAGAGTAGAGAATGCCATATCCTTAAAAGCCAACATTTCTGCTAATTGTGGTGTCTTAATGAGTAATTACTGGATTTATTTCCTTGGAAGTATTCTGAAAACATTTTTAAGATCTGAGTAAATTTTATGGTGCTTTTTCAGAGACTAGTTTGCATTCTGAGAGGAACTGCCACTAGGACAAGCTGCCTCAAGATGTTTCGTTGCTGAGGATTAGGGCATAGAGTAGGATTGGTGTGAAAAAGCTGCTAGCAAAAGCAGTGGCTGTTGGCTCTGAACATGGAGGGGCTGCAGGAGGACACCTTCAAATTTGCACTGCGGCACCCGCCAGGGAGTAGTGGATGGGTCTTCCAAAAACAGCATTTGTCCCAGGCAGAGCAACACTCCAAGAGGCAGCACTCCAGTCCCGCCCTCAGATAGACCCTAGTCAGAGTTTTATAGGATGGACAGAGAACTTATGCAAAATTCATGACTGGATATCATTTGATTGTCATTGCAAAGAGAAAAACAAAATAAACCAAATATGCTACTCGTGCATGCATATGCAGAAAACACGTTATTGCATTTCCATTTACAAAATCAATTAGCTTTGTCAGCCGTAGGAAGCCCGGCTTCCTTCACTGCATTTCTTCTCAGAGAAACCAGCCCCTGAATATCACAGTGACACAGTACACATTCAGCAGGGCATTGGTCCCATCACATTAGGCTCCGTCACATCACATCAGTTGATGTGACTGACAGAACCCGACGTCTCATGTCACAGCAGGGCACTTCACCCAACACCGCGAGTTACAAAGACGCACTTTCTAGCAAAGTAAAATAAAGATGAATTGAAATGATGTTGGATGGGGGAACATTCTTCAGGTCTTCCTGGTCAGAGCAATCTAAAAGCAAGTTGTATTCCAGGTTTTTATTGGAGTAAGATGAGTGAGATTTATGACATACAGAGGGTCTACACAATTAGCTTCTTCAAAAAGGCTGATTTTATTAAAATGCAAAAGGAGATTAAGAGGCAGTAGTTCCCTCAATAAATACTTTGTATATGTGTGTGTATTCAACCTCAGCAGGCATTAAGCTAGTTATTATATGTGTTTGTATGTTGTATGTGGTTATATGCCAGTACACAGGTAGACAACTGGATAAAATGCTTAGGGACACAAGGAAAATGGCTATTACACTGCATTGCATTTTACATTTTGGGATGTCTGGGCAATTCACGCTCTGGCATGTGAAAAATCTGCAAATAACATATCCAGCTGTACTGGAGGGTGAAATGACTGCCCTGTCCCCAGACCAGGTTACTTTTTTAAGCTAGTGGTGTCTTCTACTTTTGCCTCTTAGTCTGCAAGGTCCTCAAGACAGCCTTTAATTTCCATTTGTTTTAGAGGCAGACATACTTTCTTAATCTCATTGTTGCTCCATTTTTTAAAAATTATTTTTGTGTTCTGACTCTTAAAAAGAGTGAAGAGCTTTCTCTTATGCTTTTTCAGTGGGCAATGAAGAGTGGATCAGCTCTACTGTGCTAACACACTGTACTGCTGAAACCCTGAAAATCATGAACTATAAATATATATTAAAAAATAGTTATATATTATGTAGTGTACATGTATTAACTACAGATATTGCAATGATAAGTATATTTTACAAGAATGCATACATATATCTGTACATACTAACAATCAATATACATTAGCACCTCATGTTCATCAGAGGTTTTGCAGTGAAATTATTCTTAGAGACTTAGCACTGCAATAATTTTCTATCTACAGATTGTATCCTGTATTCTACCTGGACACATCACACTCTTTTATAGCCTACACTTCTAATATAATAATTTCTGTTTTCTGACACCCTTCCTCCATGTTTCATGCTCGTGCACCCTTTTCTCACGGTCCCTTCAGACTCATCCCTTCAGCTCTCTTCAACCACTCTCAAAGTACTCTCCCCTTGGCACTCCAGAATGCCTTCTGTTTCCCCCATTCATTTATTGCTTACTACTGCAATCCCTGTCTGTGGAAATCAGGAGGGGGCCCCCTTCCCTGAGTCAAGCTGAATTTCCTCACTGCAAGTGGTGGAAGTGGCAGCTATCATCACGAGGGTGGTCAGCCTACCTTTCCCTGGGAAAGCCTTCTAGAGAGGACAGCCAGCCCCGCTGAGACGGGCTTGGCACACGCCCCGGAGGAAATAACGGACAGTGGCTGCTCTTACGGAAAGGGGAAACAGCCTGAACTCTGAAATGGAATATTTGACCTCAGCCTATCAAAACAACAGTCACACCAAGCCTATGTGAGAAGAGTGGTAAAGAAAGCTTCAGGAGTGTGGAAAGGCTTTTTCCCCATCCCTGTTTACATGTATTTAGAGCAACTCAGCCTGTTGGCCTTGATACCTGATGACTAGTTGAAATCACTATGCATCACTTTTTTCATTTCATTAGAAATACTGCTTTGTGAGTTTCCTTCCTTTATTTTCTATTTTGATGACATTCAGGACTAGGTGTTACCCTTCCATCAGTAAATGCTAATTTCCAGCACATTAACTGACTAAACATTTATATAGAAATAAACCCAAACTTGTCTGTAACTGGAAGCTTTTAATTAAACACTCATTTATTCTGAGACTAAAATGTGAAGTTTGGTTAGAACTTTGCCACAGAAACACTGGGCTGCCTAAAGTGTGAGTGAAATATACAGTGTCTGGAAAAAATATTCATTGTACTCTCAGTTTCTATTAACATTAATCACTGAAACACAGTTTTACATCTTATCTAAATGCTTTTCTCTGGTTTTACTTTCCTGTGGCTGGTGAAGAAAAGATATGTCTCTAATACTTTATTGATAGGAACATAAATGTGGTTTCTGCAGCCAGGCTCATGCTGCTGTACTGAAACCTGCCAGGGAATATTCCTTAGGATTGGACACTCATCCTTTGTGCTACTGAATTGTTAGTTTGGGCTCTTCCATTGCTTTGGACTTGCTAGCACCACCAGCCAATATCACCCCAAGCAATTCCTAGGCATGTTTCAGGAGATTTGAGGGGGCACAGATCATTTCCAGTGCCCTGTCTGCATGCAACTGTCCTGTTTTAGAAAGTAAGAGATCTTAAGTCTTATTTCAGGTAATCCAGGACATTTATGCTAGTTGCTGTCATCACCAGAGCATGGTCTCCTGTCTGCCCAAATTGCCTGTGTTGTGCCCACGTTGGTACCTGAACTGACTCCAAAGCTGTGTCGATAATATAGCTGCTGCTGCTGGCAGCAGTGGGAGCTGCCAGGTGCTCAGGGCTGATGTCATCAGGCTAGGTATGCACAGCTGTATTTAAGGAGCTGAGATTTGTAAAATGACGATTTATGTGTATCTGGTTTCATAAAGATACAAACAGATGAATACAGAAGGCAGTTCTTAGATCCAACAGTAGAAAAGAGATATGGAACAGTGATTTGTGAAACACTATTGAGTTGCACGCTGAGAAGAGGAAATCACCTCCCTTGCTCAGTTGCTCCAGTGTGTTAATCTGACAACTTGGGTAGTCAGCACTGACTGCAGTAGGTCTCTGTTTGTAGTGCAATGGATAAAACAGCAGCTGTTTTGATTTGTATTATCATGTACACTGGGATTTTCTAATATAATCTATAAGGGAATGCATAACCGAATTCAATAAAATATGGTGATTGTATCTCCCTTATGATCCTTTGAAAAGCCTTTTAAAATATTATTTGCTGCAGTATATAAATGCTCAAGAAAAATATTTATAGTCAAATGTTGTCTGATTTCTTTCTAAAGTTACCCTATTAACATCTCAGGACAAAACATTATGAGCTTGAAATTGCACTATACTTTCATGCATATGAATTTTTATTCAATAATCCATGATGTACATCTACAGTATTTCCAATAATGTTTTTTTTTTTTCCTAAATAGGCATGAGTATAGGAAATCGTGTAACACTTAACTTCTGATATGTTCCTCCTAATTTCATGATGATATCATGATTCTAAGTTCTGTCATGTTTGGGTTTTGTCTTTTTTTTTTTTTTTTTAAATTCTGCATTTTAATGAAAGTATTTTGTTTCCAAAATATATATTCTGTGACTTAGATGGAAGTTACAGCCAGATTTTCTGCCTTTATTTTTATATGAGTGCTATTAAATCTGCCATAACTTCACAGGTATTATTTTTCCATTTTGCAGACATTTACATTATATTTCAGATGAGCCTTTTTAGACATAATACAGGGTAAAAGACAATTTCAATTTAACTTAATTTCAGAGAATTTGTTATGCTCCTAACCCTTGTATTTCAAACGCTAAGGATATATTTTCTGAAAATTTTATTTTTTAAGACTACTGATTTATGTCTAACTGATTAAAACCAGATAATTAAAGATATAGAGGGTTTTTTATAGAAAGTAGCCCTTTTTTATTTTCCTTTAATGATTTCAGTGTCAGAAAATGACATGTTAAACAGTTAATAAAGTTACAATTTTTATTCCTTGTATTTATCAGATTCACCTGAATCTGATGTATTCTGCTACATGTCAGGGTGTTTTAAACATTTCCTGGCATTTTTATCATTAGTTGTTAGAACTGAATATTCCTCTTTTCTTACTTATTGGTGGATCATTTTCTATGTCATAGAATTCTTTCAGAAACAACCTTCCTTCAAAACTTCTTTCATCCTCTGATCATTAGAAAAATAATGGTTGTTTTTTCTTCTTTTAATTCAGATTGACTAACATTAAGTAACTGAACCTAGAAAAGATGAGGAACAACCTGCATATTTCATGATTACTTGTTCCTGTAGATTTTTTTAAGGTATCGTGAATATCAACATCACATTAGCTGACTTAAAAAACCTATTTTTAAGCCAAACTACAAAAGAACAAATTTAGTATTTCTGATGCTCCTAAAACAAAACCAAAAAACATTCAAAGACTTTAATTTTCTAAGAAAGATCCAACTGAAAAAGGTCTTTAAGTGACAGAGGAAAGATTAAAAGATATTAAGAGATCGGTTTTTTAAAAGTGAGAGTTATGAACAGGAATTTTTAAAGCTATACAAAGCCCTCTTGCTCTTTCTCTCTGAAAATAAATGTGGTTAATCTGTCTATCTGAAAAAAATATCCTTAAACAACTGTTCCTAAAGAATTCTGTGCTAGTGGAAGACAGAGAGATATTAGGTAAAAAGCAAATATCTAAACTCATTACTGATTTGCATCACAAAAAAAGAGAGTGAAATTAAGTTTATTTTTGCTGTTCTAGTGGGACACTCTCTTCCCCATTACAATTATCAGCTAACAATCAGACTAAACTAATTTTCTCACCCACAATAACAGGTGAAAATCAAAAGCATACTACAGTATGAGAGCGGCTTGTGTTTCTTCATTATACATTATAAATACGTATCACCCACATACAAATGAATGACGTGGTAAAGGATTTTTTCAGTATGTGTTTGGGTTGAATGTATAACTCATGAATGAATTATGGAGGTCTTTGCAAATATGTGCTGACAATATGTCTTGCAGAACAAGAGCACTGATATTGCCAACGTCGAACTTTCAGAAATCTTGAGTCAGGTCACAAAATACTGAAGTCAATTGCAATCCAAGAAGTTTACCAAAGGAAAAGAAAAAAGCTTAAAGTTTTATCTACTTTTCTTTCTGACTGTGGACCCTGAAGAGTCACATCCTTAAATTTTTCACTACAGCTGTATGATCAATAAGTGCACCATATTTAAATGAGAGATAATCTTTCAACCACTTGATTGCAAGAATGTATTTTTAGGAAAAAAATACCCAAACACCCTGATCTTTATAAAAACAGTAATAAGAATGTAAGAGCTGGAAATGATGTGATGTAAATGTTAGGGATTTCCACTTTAGTATGTTGCACCTTGTAGTTTTCAGCAATTTTATTAAGATAATTGATTTCCTTTCTCCACTTGTAAAGCCTTAATTAGTGAACCTTTTTTTCATTAATTCAAGTGAATTCAGGGGCGTCCAAGGGTATACCTAGATTTGGTACAGCCAAACCTAACCATGTCTCTATATTAAAATATCTAGCCCAGATGTATCACCCTGCTGGTCAAACAGAGGTTTTGCCTCAGTGGCACCCGTGAGTGCACTTGGTCTGTGTGAGTCTATGGGAGAAATGTTGATGGATTGCCAGCACCAACACCTCCTTCATGTCAGGGAAGGAAATCATTGCTGATGGCGAAAAATTTCTCTGGAAGGTTCCATTTAAACACACCCAGTGACCAAGAAGCTAGGACCATGCTGGTGGCACCTTGCTGGCTGGAGTAGTGTCACCCATACTATGCCATCCCCACAAAGGGCAGCCTGAGCATGCTTCCTCTGATCCCATCTCCCTGCCAACACTCTCCTGCTCCTGTGCAACTGCGTGTTGTTCTGCACATCTCATTCCCAGTACTGAGGGCATTTCTCCCTGGCTACCTGACCACACAGAAGAGAACATCCCCCATTAGGGAAAGGTACGCATTTTACAGGAGGCAGCTTGACTTTAAAAAAGAGTAAATCTCTTCCCCTGGATGTTGTGAACCAGGATGGGGAACTGATGTCTGCGGAGGTGACACGGCAGGGTAAGACACTCACGAATTATGAGGGCAGATGTCAGTTCCAAGTGACATGTTTTCCATAACCTACTGCCTCTCTTTGTTTATCCATCAAATACAATCTATATAGCAACTGCTCATCTATTTAGTCCTGGGTAGAGCATAGAAATGGAAGTCAGACCTCAAATTTAGTTTGTCATTTGCCTTCTCAAAAGGAGATATGATTTATGTTTATAATAAAGTATTTGAAATGTCATTTAATAGGAAAACAAATGGCAGTTGGATTCCCATGAGCAAGGAGAGGGGATTGTGAAACTTTGAATTAAGTGGTTCTATCTTATCACACTTTAAGTTACATATTTTTATTCTAATTGTAAAAATTATCTGCCTTGACATATCTTTTCCATTATTTTTGTTAAAGGGTATTCATCAGCGGTGTTAATGATGACACAAAATTTTAATATATGCATTAAACATTTAAGTTTTAATATGTTAACATGACACAGGATGTGAATAATAACAATGTTTTATATATGAAGTGAAAACATATTTTATGTTGGAAATAGTTAGAATGCCTGGCAAGTGACTTATATCCATAACAATTTCATTTAAATATTGCTTTTGCACCCCATCTATCTTAGATGCAATTTTATAGTCCTTTTTAAAAATTCATTTCTGCATGACCTCTTTGAGGCTGCAACTTAGTGCCTCTAGCCTACATATTCAATTGCACTTGTACTTGTTCCCATTCAATTACCTTTCAAAGCGGAGAAACCAGCAAGTGCCCAGATCTGAACTGCATTTACCATTCTGGGACTTTTCAGGAATTACAACTTCTGTGCGGTTACACAGTAATAAGGGTACAAGGCTAGAGAAAATCCATCAAATTGCTAAAATATGATGGTCTACCAGGTTTGATTTAGATCTTCATAATTTGGGACCTCTTGGAACAGCCAGGTAGTTCCTAATATAAGATTATATTCCCTTGAATATCAGAAGATTATGATGCATATATACAACAGCTTTCCTTTTATTTCCTCATATCCTACCTTCTGACTTGTGGCTTAAAAATGATTGTCCCAATAGCATTAGGGAAAGGGATATCTTTGAAAGGATATATTGTAAAAGGAAAGGAAATGTTTTGGTCTTTTAATGTGCCTAAGTGGGAAAGTAATTTAGAAAAATCTCTGCAGAATTTTGATCCTCTGCAGGCCTATTATCATACGACCAAATTGTGCTGATGGAACGAAATCTCTGCTCTCTGACTTTATACATAGTATAAAATTAAGTGTCGTTTCCATTCATGACAGTGTATAAGCTTAAACAGACCTTGTACCCCAAAAGTTCACACTTTCAGTCTGTTAGGGCTGCAATCTGTATTAAAAAACATTATAAATCAGAAAACAGGCATTCTGGAGCTGCAAACAGGCTTCCCTGTACAGTGCCCATTCTTATGATCTGGCTGAGAATTTACGACTCATCTCTGAGCATATTTCTCTCAGATACTCTCAGACACAGTAGCAGACACTGTGGTCCAGCAGCAGGCTGCCTCCACCCCACTACCTCCAGCAGATGCGAGATGTCAAGGAAACAGATCAGGAAAAACACCAGGGAAGGACAGCAGATACTGCACATCCCACCTGGAAAAACTCTCTCTGCAAAAAGCAGAGATTTTTTCTCTGCATCAAATTCCAGGTGAATGTGGCAGTGTGATATAATAAGCAATAGAGAGATACTAGGACAATCATCATTTTAGAAATGTAGCTAAAAAGCTAATACTGAATATGCAAATATTAACATGCAGATGGTAAATATTTTTATCTTTAGAAATACTAGCTGTCATTTACTTGTCTGTTCATTTGTGTCTGGTATGTAATGTCAAGCATTTAAAATATTTATGGTCATGTTGGTTCTAGTCCAGCTCTTTGATCTTTCCTATTCATATCTTTTACATGAAGTTTCTTGTTAATAACCTAGAGTAAATGTATTTTAAAAGACGTTTTTTCTTCTACATTATATATATACACACATTTTTTAAGAGCACAAATGGATGAGTCAACATTTATTTTGAAGAAAATGTTTTTTCTCCTTATTTAAATTTTTATTGCTATCTTGTTTTAAAAAAGGGTGTGAATAAGTTTACGAGGGTCAGAAGAATTCTTCTGCCTCTGCAGACAATTCACCTACAGAGGTTCAGCCACTGATGGAAAATTGCAAAATGGAACTACTACTTTTTTTTCCTGTGGTGAATAATTTATGTTTGGGAATGGTTTCATCACAGAACACTCTTCAAGTCATTAAACTGAACTGAAGAAAATGGGGTGAAGTCATCATCAAGAAGGTCAATTTATGGAAATGCTGTTATCTCTTTCACAGTATTATTAATACCTACTGACACCTTCATGTTTGACGGGGTAAAGCCAATCATTAGCCTATAAGCTATAAGTAAGGTCTCAAGCACATGCTCTCAATGAGAACATCGTTATTGTAAAAGTGATCTGGATGCAGCAGGTATGAGAAGGAAAAGACAGTGAGACAGGAGGAAGAGGCAGCTCTTGATCTTAGAAAGTCATAAACATAAAACCTGATTTTGAGCAGGCTGCTGTATTTTTTGCCATGGATCTGCACGGTGCTGTTGTTACTAACTGCATATTGGTATCTATGTGGCAGATCGCTTCAATGTCTGAAGAACAGCCACTCTGTAATTTTAGGAAGAATTAAACTTGGCAGAGGGTTAAAGGGAAAGGCTATTTGACTCCCTTTGAAACGTCTGTAATTGTAATATTTACAATGTTACCTACTAACATCTAGTTAAAGCACATTGGCACCTGGGAAAAATTTCCTTCTGCAAGTCCTATGGTTTTTAAATCAAATGACTTGCATATAGATTACAGACACATTAATCTTTGCAATCTGTCTGTCATGAGTTAAGGTTCAGATAAGGCTACTTAGCAGGATTTTTGGCACTGGCAATCACAAAGAGTGCAAGTTTAAGAATTTTCTTAGCTAAAAATGCTATTATTTTGCACGAGTTTTAAAGGATATAATACTTCAGTGACAAGGCTATACACAGTACCTCTAGAAATACCTCTGAAAATTCTACATTCAACAAAAAAAAAAGCATAGCATTACATCTGTGTATCATATTTAAAATTAACATACAATTGATGTATACATCATGTTTTATGAGCTTAATAGGTAGCCAGTGCTACTTAATTTGATTTGCAATTTTTGCAAATCTGCTGATAATCCAAGTGCACTTCTCCAGGAAGAAACATAACAAATCTCAGTCCTGAACAACACAGAATCCCTTTTTGTAATCAATACAAATCATGCCTTTTATTTCAAAGGGATATGTACTGTTCCTCTATTTTCTGAGACAAGTAAAAAGAGTTTATCCAGATTTTGTTTGTTTGCTTGTTTGTTTGTTTTAATGGAACCTTCCAAACTGGAATTATAGTGTCCCAAAAGGGACTATCTAACACTGACATGATCAATATGAATTTCTGAATGCATTGAATCTTTTCTATAAATGTGAGTTACTTAAAAAAGTAAATATGGATTTCGGGTAATTTAAGAACATTATTTTCTAAGGGATTTAGCAGTAGCATCATAGAAATGCAGGAACGAAAATCTTTAAAACTCAGCTCCCCCTGCTTTGAGAGACTGTCAAGTATTCTCAGACCATCTGATTTTTGTCTAATCTGTTCACAGAGGTCTTCAATAATAAAGTAAAGAAGCTCCCTAGGCAGCCTCTTCCAGTCCTTAAAAGCCTTTGCAGCTGGAATGTTATTTTTTTTTTAATGCCTAATTTAATCTAATCTAACCTTTTTCTCCCTTTTGAAAAATTAAGGCAATGATTTATTTTTTACATTGGGTGATCATGGAGAGTTACTCATGACTGTGCTCATTATAGAATCTCTATACATTATTAGATGATTACTGCATTGCTCCTCTTTTCAAAATTGCTCTTTTCAAAACTAAACAAATACATTTCTTTCAACCTTCTGTCACTTTTTTAAACCTCTTAGCAGTGTTTATGCTCTTGGCCTCCACTCTAGTTAGTCTGCATCTTTTCTTAAAGTGCCATGCTCAAGACTGGACCATATATTTTAGCTGAAGTCTTGTTACTGCTGCACAGGACAGAATAAAGACATCCATCTCTAACTTATGGCATGCCACCTAGCATGCTCCAGAATGACACTGGTCTTTTGACTTGATATAATGTTCAAACATACTAAGATATTTTAATTCATCATTGCTGCCAGATATTTTTCTCTTCAGCCATTTCATTCTCTGTTGGTTTTCTTCCTTCCTAAGGAAAACATAGCATTCCTTAGAATTTCATATTGTTGGTTTTTGGAGTATTTCAGTAACATTTTTAGGATCGCTGTGAGTACTAATCTTGTCCTCCCAAGCGCTTGGAATCCCTCCTAGAAACATGCCATCTGCCAGTTTTATGTGTATTCCATAATTCATTGTCCAAGTCAGTAATGTGACTGTTCAATAGATTGGAGCCAACACAAATTTGTTGTGTGAATTTTATAACTGCTAAAACTGACAAATTTGAGAGTTTATTTTGATTGGAATCCTTCACTCAATTCATTTGTTCAAAATGGCCAATCTACCTTAACATACGAAGGTTTGTATCCTTATTCCTTTACAAAGGTCAGCATCCACAAGTAGCTGTGTCAGAATCATGTCTTTCATAAATTGCACATAGAAACAATAGTGCCATTGCTTTTTCTTTTCAGGTTTTCTTCAGTTCCTTACAGAAGAAAAATGCTAACTACATAAGTTCTTTGTCATGTTCTCTTTGACCAGATTTATGACACACCTTTGCAGAGACTTGGAAATAACTTTTGGGTTTACCACTCAAATTATAGCTCATGATCTACAATTTCCTACAGCATTTCAAGATGAACTGGTAAAACTGTCACTAGCAGAGTTTCTATATGCTGCACAAAATGTTCTTTTCTTACATATAGCATACAGTAATTTAAAAAAATGAGAGTGTAGATGTATGCATGACACTTGTTTTGCACTTGGGATTTGCATTCAGAGAAACGCATAAGATTGCTGACTCATAAAGTAGATTAATTTGGAGGGCCACTGCTTACTAATTTCCCCACATTGCCACTAGTAAAACTGTACAGGAATAATGCACCTAATTTGCTTAGGTGTTTTTGTAAATATTACTGACTGGCTGTCTCTCTGCGTGCTCAAACGCCTTTTCATATCTGGCCCCTAATAAATAATGAAATGTAGATGTTGCCCTCAGCTCACCCATTTTGCTTTAGCATTGCCTGCATCCTGCCTGTCAACTGGATTTAGCATATTTGCATAATTATGTTTCATTCATTCACTACTGGATTTTTTTAAACAAGAAAGGGAAAACCAAACCAAACAAGGAAGCAGGGAACAGCCTATCTGCATGAGGCATTTAAATGCCTCCTGCTAGGCATGTTTGAGCAGATCCTATTTATGCATTTAGTTTGCAAAAAAAGTAAAACATTTAAGGTAATTAAAATAATTCTGAATTCAATTTTAAATCCTACTGGCATTATTTAGTATTCTATGAGAACTGTCATGCAAAGTAAAAAAAAAAAAAAAAGAGGGTAAATAATCTTTTCCCAGTACAATGAAGTAGTCCTACTGCCACTGAAATGTGTAACAAAACTTATGGAGTCTTTTGGAAGAACAGCAACTAACTTCAAGCTTTTGTATAGCCTGATTCTTAAAAAAAATTCACAGCAGTTCAGTGACCAAGAATCCTCTTTAACTGCCAAGTTCATGGTGACCAAAGCTGCATATAATAAAAACTTTGCTTCTGCTAACTTGAGGATCAGAAGCTGGGAACAAATCTTGATATTTTCTGCAGGAATAGAATTATTTCTGTCATTGCAAACTGGGTAATTCCAATGCACAATCAAGCAAGGGTTTAGTATAACTTTGCAGGGATGTACTCTGGAAACACACAAGAAAAAGAGTAGCTTTGCACATATGTGGAAGAAAGATTAGAGGGTTAGTCTAGCAATGAGACAAAAACCATTCTATTTTCAATGGATCCAGAAGGAAAAAACAGAAAAGAAAAAATTAAAAGGAAAGCAGGAAAATGTGAAGAAAGTAAATTTTTTTTTTTTGCTTCCAACATCTTCAGGTCTAAAGCTGGTTAATTTACTCCCAGACCATAGAAAAAATAGCTATTACAGGAGCATAGAAAATAGGCTTCATCATAGGATCCTGTGTTTCAGAACATCTGGTCTGTCCTTTCACCTTTCTGATGGGAATAACTATACATACATGAAAGCATCTTCCAAATGCATTTTTAAAAATCTTGAATGACAGATGAAATTCAACAGCTTCTCTTGGCAAAGTATCCTGGTGTTTCATCACTTGTATCACAAGAAATTTTTTACCTGAAATCTAAACCTAAGTTGCTCTTACTTGTAACAACTTTTTCCTTTGTCCTCAGTGGACACAAAAAGACGTTTTTCACTCCTTTGTAAGTAGCCAGACTGTTACCATTTTCCCCCTGCTAAGTTTTCTTTAGCAATATTTTTTGACCCCCACCATCAGACTACCAGTCTTTCCTCACATCCCATGTGCTTTGAGTTTCTTGTAATTCTCATTGCTTCTTCCTTGCCTCCCTCCATCTGATCTGAATCTTTCACTACCTGCAAGGATAGCATATGTTCCTTTATCCTGTGGCCTCTAGGTGGAAAAGGAAAGATATGGCTTATCACACATCTTTGATTTAAACCTGAAAAATCAGAGTGATTTCTTTAAAAGTGATAATTTCTGTCCTCACAGGGAGGTGATGTTATGCACTGTTTCATTGACATAAGGCATGCTTTTCTTCAACTGCTTGTTTGCTATATACATATCTGTCATTGTGTAACTAAAAATTTCAATGAGTATTGAAGAACTGGCCCAGACATTTTCAGCAGTGACAAGTTGGTTCAAAATCCAGCTACTCACCACTCTCCATATTAAATGCAGCAATAAATTAATACTTTTATATGCTCCAAATAAACCAGTGAGAAAAAAATGTTGAATATGAAACTGAGACAAATCCCTTTGGAGAAATTCATATTTGATGCTTTAGGATTTCTAGGACTGTTACGTCTCATTTTGAGCTGTTTCAAGCACTAAGTATTAAAGCAAATTTATCTTCTGAAACGTGATTGGGGAAAAAAATGGTTTTGTAGGATTTCATGGGCATTGTGTCTTTGTTAATCAACACGAAATACATTGCATTTACCAGTAAGAAATTAGAAATTAATTCATGCATATTTCTTTTTTTAATTGCCACTCTTGGAAGCTCATTATGTTTATGAAAGTCGAGCAGTTCTTTCTGGCTCACAGACATCACTACCCATTACCCAGAGCAAGCAAGAATAGGTGCAAAATAGGTTCAAGTGAGGTTCATCATCCATACTGGAGGTAAAGATTCTCCTGCTACAAATTAGCTAATAGTGTATTTGACAATACAGAGAGCTAAATGAATGTCTCATGTCTAGCAAACAGCTGTATTTGCACTCCTACAGATAATCGGTGAGCACTCAACCACAATGAATTTATTGAAGGAGGCTGATAGTTCTTTACCGTAAGACTAAGTCAGAGCATATTAATGTAACACACAGTCATACACGTGCCCCCAAAAATGTGGGACACATGTGCCAACCATCCAGCCACGCTGATCTTTGGTACTCTGTCACCTTGCTCACAGTGGATTACTGCTGACAAGTTGTAAGTCCAGACTGGCTGGATTCAGCTATGGGATCTGATCCTTTGTGATGCTGAATATCGCTCTAAGTGATACAGACTGCAGAGTGCAAGTCAGCACTTCATGGAAAATGTTCAGGATATTGAAGAAATAAGTCCAGGGGCTGCCACCCCCTGAGATGAGACAGGGAAAGCAAGAAGTTACTCTGAATGATCCCCAACTCTCTGTTCTGATTTTCTCTAGTTGCTCTTGTCATCAAAAAATACAACCAAAAGGATGTAAAAATTGCAATTAATGGCCAAGCTATGTGAGGACCTCCTCCTGCGGTTCTAGGCATGAGGTTGTTGTGGCAAAATTTAAGAAGACAGCCTTTTTTGGGGGTGTTTTTTGTTTTCTCTTTGTACAAACTGGACCCAAGCTCTGCAGGCTCCAGGGTTCTATTGTTCATTTTATTAGTCTTTCCCAAGAAATGTAGTTTTAACTGTTGAGGAGAAAGAGGCAAATAGTTCTGTTTCTTCAGAGAAGCCAACTACATTATGTTTATGAAAAAAACCTGTGAGGCCTGAAAAGCTTTTCTTGTTTAACTCTTCCTTTTTACCAGCTAGATCTACAACTCCCAAACTCATGTTTCTGTAGGCAGGCATGCAACCACACCACATAGCTGACTGTGCACAAAACTCTTCTGCACAGCTGGGACAAACTCTTGTGCACAGTTGGTAAAAGAGCTTATTTCAATCAGCTTTTTTTCTGGAACTCACTTTTTCATGCATGCAGAACAGTTAAGAGTCTGCAGGGCAAGACTGGAGTCCCAGTTGCTTTTTATCTGGATATGGAAAGAGGGAGAAAATGCCAGGCTCTTGCGCTTGTGCCCAGTTGTCCCAGAAGACCAAAGCTAAGCTCAGGAATTCAAATACAAAGCAACCAGAATCCTTCACATATGGATGCTTGGTGTGGTAACATTTTTGGGAAGTTCAAGAGCGGGTTAAATAGTCCATTTTTATGGACTATAGGCATATACACTTTTTCAATACAAAAGTAAGGCAGCTGTCTTTTCTCCTCCAGCCTACTAGTCTTTCTATTGGTCTTTCAAGTTTTCCCTGCATTTCATCAACTGGAGGCAATTTGCACAGCTTTCCTCATGTCCAGGTAAGGTAAGAAAATGGCCATTAAAGTCATAAAAATCTAGGAATGAATGAACAGAGAGCACTAGCAATTCTAGCTGGGATTACTTTGATTGTGAAATCAGATACATTGTAAGATGGGAGTGCAGGAAGTGAAGCAAAGATAACTTATTTGCTATGATTGGCAGAGTTCACAAAAGAAAAGAAGATATATTTTCTAAGGGATATCAATGGGGAAGGCATAGCAAAAGTATTATGTGGTTTAGATTCAGGGAATTTGGTCATGGAAAGTGATGTCATGGGTCACTTGTCCAGCTTGTCTGAATGGAATTTTTTTGCAAATTATATAGTCTTGTGCATCTAAACTGAGTCTGTGGACAAGTCGACTCTTCATGTCTGCACAAAAAAAGTACTACGAGTTCCAAACTGGGCTTTCTGAAACTCATTAGGCTGCGTTTGCTGCCTTTAATAATGACTATATGAGACACAAAACAGATGCAGACAATTGCTGGAAAAGCAATGATCAATATTGCCATTTTGCTTGGCAAACCCAACCAGGGTGAATTAGGGATGGACTGGACAGTAATATGGCAAATAATGGAATGTCGTTACATACATCACTAGCAATGCCTGATCTCAGCTGTGGTATATGGTCATATACTTCAAAAGGATATTGCAGGATTAAAGAATATTTAAGAAAGAGGATCATGATAAAGGGGCCTTAGGTAATTCAAACATCTAATGAGGAAATAAATTTTCCCCTTTAAAATTAGACTAGGGAACACAGTGTATATTCATAAGAAAGGCTGAGAGGAGTTAACATGTCTCACAGTGCAAGGAGAAGGAAGGCCCCTGTTGAACTGCAAGATAAAAAAATGCACCTTGGGTGGAAATGTGCCTAGGCAATGAGGCCCAGAAGACATGGAACGTGAAGAGGAAATTTCCCTGAACAGTAATAAAAATATGCAAAACTATTTCACTTTTCTTCTGAAACGCAGATTAAACCACACAAAGCTGGGTGTGGACATTTAATTCTTTTAACTTAGAGACCAAGATGAGAACTACTTCCTTGCCAGAGAGCCAGAGAGCAGGTGCTACAGTAGTTGAGCCATGGGTCTAGTCTGATATTGTCTGGCACTTCATCCTTTTCCAAAAAACACTCACTGATGACAGAGATTTAATCTTGCATCACAACATGGTTGCCAGCACCAAGGAATGAAAGGGAACTGGCCAGCATCAGTGTTGGAGACTGATGAGGCCACTAAACATTCAGCAGTGGCGCTTGTTCAGGATGTAGAATCACAACTATCAGGAACCTCCAAAAAATCAGCCAGGTTTTGTTTTTTGCAAAATCTGGAGAGTCTAATGGCCCTTCAAGCTGAGACTCTGATTCTGGAAAGAAGTGTGCAATGTGGTAGCCTGTGATGGCATGAATATAATGATTTCCAGAGTCCTGGATGCAGCCATTTCCATTTGTTCCTTCATTCACATACCCACACATAATTGTTTGTTCCTGACTGCTACAGCTCCAAACAAAGTCCAATTTAATATTAAAGCATGATGTCAAAACGGCCCAACTCCTCTGAAGAGAGAACCATTGAAAGGCTGCTTTTATTTCGATGCTAATGGAGCATAAGAATTCAAGTACAAACCATTGTTTTGGATACGGTTACTTACAAATACATAGTGAGATGTCATGCCTTAAAACTCAAAGCTTTTGTTTAAGTAGAACAGAAAAACTAGGGTAGAAGGAAAAACTGATGCAGAGACCACAATTACATACTGGGGTGCTGGCTGAGCCAAAAATACACCTGTCTCAACATTTAGTCCAATCCCCCTGCACTGGGCTGCCTACCAACTATTCATAGCAAGTCAAATTTTAGCCAAAAAAAGGCTGTGAAAGGACTCGTGTGTATGTGTGTTAGTGGAATATTACTACAAACAGCATTTACAAAAATAAACCATAAAAACATATTTTGAGCTACTGTAGTTGATTTTTTTCAGGGTCAGAAAAAAAGAACTCCCTGTGCTGATTGCTAAAAAGGAGGGCATATGCCCCCTAATACCTTTAAATCTTATTTCTTGTGAAAAGGAGCTCTTACTATTTTTGTTTCTAATCTAGGCCAAGTTCTGAAATCCTTGTAAAAACCAAGGGCTTAATAATGAAACAAAAAATAACTGGTAGCTTTATTTTTATATCAAAAGGAGATAAGGATTAAAAATACTAACGGTGTCTAACTGAGTATATTCCAGTCTGTTTCCTCATGGAAAAAAAACCAGTTTGTAAAGATTAAGAACAAGACTATATTGCTTGGCACATGAGGACCTATAACCTTGACCATGGTCATGACATTCTGGCTGAGCTCCAGCTGTCCTCAGAGGGTGGCTGGCTTCAGAACATGCAGAATAGGATTGGTCATTGACACAATTTAACCAGTCACTTCTTATTAGCAATTGTTTTTCATTAGAACCATATAAAACATGAAGAGATGCTTTCATCACTATGTCCTGAATTTACATGCTATCTATACATCTATATTTCCCCAGGTTATTTCTCCCATTGCTACTATTTTTACACTACAGTAGAAACTCCAAAGATGCCCCAAATTTTGTAGACTCTATTTTTCAATTTTTTTTCCAGAAATAGGCTTTAAGATCTGTATAAAAATTTGCTAAGATATTGAATATTTGATAAGAGTTTTTTTGCATTCTGAAGGTTATTGGTCACTCTCATGGAGATGTCATGTGAAGATCCTCTTATATATAGGTCATGCTAGTTGCCAATATCATTTAAGAGGTACCTTTTACTTACTGTGGAAAACATTGCATTCAAAATTCCTACAAATTTATTGTTTATCCCTATAAATAAACTCTAGAAGCTTTTAAATTAATAACATTTGAAGCAGGTCTTTGCTATATCCTGGTTTTTCTGTAAAATATGCATATTACATCACTTCATTAGGAAATTGCAAAGAAATCGTATGTACAGACAAAATTGCTTCTAATGCATTAAAAAAAAAGGTTGGAATCTCTATTTGTGATAATCACTTGAGGTTTTTGGTCTTGATACCATACTGAATTATTTAATCATCTTGGAAAGCCCATTCACTGTATCCTTCTTGAAGGATACCTTATGCAAATACATGGATACAGAGACACATACACACACGTCTTGTTGCTAAATTTCATTCATATGAATGGAAGTGGCATTTTAATAAAAAGCATTAAAAATATGTTCACCTTCCCTGCATCCCTTGTATTTATTCCCCATCATTAAAAGGTGTGAGATGGACGGTAAAATGGATTTGCAATCTGTTATTTCTCCTCAATATTGTAGCCTCAAAGCCTATTATCAGTTTCAGAATCTGAGCTAGGCTGAAGACAGACATTTTCTAACCATCGAGAGTCTATGGCCCATTTGAGAGAAAACCATGAAGACCACAGACATACTTTCCAGCACATAACATTCCCTAGTCTTTCTACCTTTTCTGGATTCGAAGCAAGGTTAACCACCAATGTTTGTGTAGCTTGCTATAGCTGACCTGCTGTTACTTGCATCCCTAATGTTGGGAACTATTTCTGAGCACCTTCTGCTCATGTCTTCTAAAAGAAGATGCCACATATGTCAGCTATTAATGAGATACTTGCTAGTCTCTTGCCTGCTTATGTCCTTCATATTCTATGTTCATGCATCAGTCCTACCAGGTGTCAAGGCCATAGACGAATATTTTCATGCATGTCGCCTGCTTCTTACTGCTAACACTTCATTACCCTCCACAGAGCCATTGCAGAGCTTCCAACAACGCTGCGCTTTCATTGCTTGAGGTTGTGATAACTTTATGGTACAGAGCATGTACCAAGGAATATGCAAACCTATTTGCTTCTAGTGGGGTCTAGAAAAGCCTCTTGTTAGAGCTGGGCTACCTGCAGTGAAGTGATGCCAAGCCCTCTGCCCTACCAGCTGTATTTGTACCTGAAAACTATTATCCTCATTGAAGAATACAGTGAGTCTGATCCTGTCCAGAAGAAAGGCTTTGACACCACAGAGTCTCTAGCAGTGATTGGAATTATTGCTTATGTACATGATCAGCTCCAGGAAGAAATTTTCTTCCCTTTTTCTGCAAGCACTTCTATATTTACATGCAAGAGAACATCTGGGCCCAAAAGCTTACACCTGGCACCAGAAGAGACCATTGATGGTCTGCACTGTAGATTTCAGATATGCTCCCACTTAGACTCCTCTGAAAAGCACAGGGATTTTTCTCCATTTACCATCAGAATAACTGGTCTGGACCCTGCAATCTTCTCAAGTACTCCTGGAAGAGAGGAATGGTCAAAACAATCTTCCACTAGGTGGCTTGAAGGGAAAATTTGTGGATACTAGGAGAGTAGAAGGTGAAGCTAGTAAACCTCTGAGGAACAGATTCCAAGCTCTGCCCATCTGACAGCTGTTTTCACTGGCATATCCTCTAACACTGAGTCAGAAGAAATGTTCCTGATAAAGCCATCATTCCAAATAATTTTACGCAACCTCCTTCATCCATTCTGATGATGGAATGGAAAAGACAAGGGCTGTGTTAATTAGTTTCATTTCTGAAATGGACGATGACTATGGTTAGAAGATGTAGAGCAGAAGAGCAAATGCAGGCCTTCTGTGGTGGTGAATTAATTTTGGTGAACTAAGATTTACAGTAGAAACAGAAAAAATCTGGTTATCCACATTCACTCTGGTCTCCATGATCAATGGCTTATTTTAATGAAGTTTTACATAGAGTATTACACAATACAGATATTTATGATGCAATAAACTACAAGATGGGAGACACAAAAAAGTTAATGAAATCAGTCTCCAATACTTAAATATTCCTCCCATATCCAGGCACACTGCATTAGGGTGATAATGTTGAAAGAATCAGAACTATGTATGTTTCTGGATTTAAAAATTTTATGAAGTTGGGCAACAGTCAGCTTTTAAATTGCAAGTTTTTTAGATTTGGGGGAAGGTTAGTTTGAGCCTGGCCTAGGTCTAGTATCAGGCAAAATTCAGAACTTGAAGACTTGAGACTTCGAGCTTTGATCCATTCATTGCATAAAAAGCCTAACACTTGTCCCCAAAGTGGCATTTGGAAAAGGTCCTACTGTTCAGTGGAAAACATTCAGGTCTAAACATCACAATGAAATTTGGAAAAGCATGATATAACTTTAAACAAGTACACTTTCTATTATTTACCATCTTACTGCTCACTAGCAGTACTTTGTCAAATCTAAAGTGCATTTGCGATGAGTGTGCATTTTATAAAAGCATATTAAGATGATTAAAAAACCAGCTATGAAATAACATATTTCTTGCTTTATTGACTTGCTTGCATACCTTCCTAGTGATACTCGCTAGTTAGCTGCTTTACAAAACAACACACAAAACAACTACTTATTCAAGTGACTGTAGAATATATTAGGACACCCGTTTCTATTAAGGATGACTCTTCTTGTTTCCTGCTTCCCCACAAAAGGATGACACTGCCTCCTAGTAAAGGCAATTGCAAAACCCCCACTAGGATGACTATGATTTACATTCAGTCTTAAATGTTGAGGGCTCTTTGATCCCTTTTTGCAAATTTTGGCCAAAGCTGCCAAGCACTGACATACCTGTCTGCGGGATTCTGATGCTTTTGATGTTCATAGTCTGTGCATTGTGCTTTGATTTATGGAAACTTAACTAAACCAGTCACAGTCTGCCAAGAACTGCAAGTTTCTGGTTAAAATATCTCTCTTATGACATGTGAATGCTTTCTGCTGAAAATGCTTTGATTTTTTTGCACTTTTTTAAGTGTCACCAACAGGTCTGCAAACTTGGCTAAAGTTCAGGGACTGTAATGAAAACTTCATCACAGCACCAACTGTCACACAACCTGAGACAGCATTTGGGACAAATAAGCAAAGGATCCTTAACCTGATCTCCATCTCTTGTGCTCATGCACATATGTTGTAATGCCTCACACTAATGTGGGAAAACCAAAGACGCTTGGAGTAGGAAAGAGTTTACCTGAAACCTGAACAGACTTTAGAGGGGGTCCTTGAAGGGAAGTTACTTGCTCCTGGCAGCTCTGCGGTCCAATGCTGAGCAGTTAAACCAGCCAGGTGGTCTCCCTGGGCTTCCTCTGTAGTCAGCAGGCCAGTGGAAGAGAGTAGCTCTTCCCCATGGAAGAGCACAAGGCAAATTTTGGCCTTAGCATCACATTATTATGTATCGCAGTCACATTAGCATGTTGCACAATACTAGCACATTGGTATTGTTAGTATATTAGAATTATATAAATTTATCACTATCATAGCCTCTTTTTCACCCCTCTGCTGACCACAGAGGGTACCAGGGGTAACCTGACCATCATGAAATGCCCATATGTGGGGTGTAAGAATAACCAAGTGTGGTATGTGCTAAAAACTGTGTCCTGGCAACTGGATGGCCCTTTTCAAAACTTGTCTTATTGTACAGGCAGGTCTGTGGCAAGTGGCAAGGGTAGCTTAGAGTATACCCTGAGCTACACTTTGCCAGCGGAGATTAAACGATCACAATGAGTGGCTGCACACCTGGCATTTCTACAGATTTCAAGGCTAGATAGTTGGTTCCCAGATTCCTAAAGATGCTGAGTATTAAAAATATCTCTCCAGTGGAAACAACCCGCTCAGGGCCACGGCAGCCCTGCCATGTACGACAGGCTGGGAGCTGGGCTGCGCTCACTTCTTTCCAGGACAATAGCACTGTTTCCCTTCCTTTCATGCTGCAAAACGGATTCAGCCTGGTTGCATTAAATTCTTACGTTAATGTTCCATTAATTAGCTTCCCTTTCTTTATATTTGCTCTTCATTGTTCTGCTTTTACTTTGTTTCACTCCCCGTATAATTAAAATGTTTAACATTGTTCCTTCCTGTGGTCAGGACACATTCGCTTACGTCGGTGTCGCTCCCAGCCCCGGCTGAGGCCAAATGGAAGCAATTAAAACCAGGAACCACGTTGTCCGTGCGTCGCCCCCCTCGCCGCCGCCCAGCCCCTAACGCGGCGGCGCCTCCGACCTTTGCCGGGCCCCGCGGCCAGGCAGAAGGGCTCGGGGGGTCCTTCTGCTGAAATAAAGGGGTGATGTATTTATTTATCTTGTGTGATGTCCGTGCGTACGAGCAGAGCTGCGTACCCGCGGCTCCACCTCCGCCCTGCCGCCCCGCTGAGGGGGGCCGCTGCCGCCTCCGCCCGGTAGGTGGCGCCTCAACACCGCCCACCTGCGCAGGCCAGGCCCGGCCCGGCCCGGCCTGCTCGGGAGAACGGAATAAAATAGAATATTAAAATAATAAAGCGGATGAGCAAAGCCGCCGGTCGCTCCCCCTGCGCTATCTCTTCTGAAAAGCGGAACGGCAGGATGGGCATGAACCCCGCTGCCGGCATGAGGACACCAGCGCCACGGTCCGACTTGCCCGGCTGTCCGCCTCGGTGGGCTTTTGGCTTACAGAAGAGCTATAAAAAATTGTGAATTAAAACCACTTTAGTGTCGGGTCAGCGAGGCCTGACAGAGCCTTCCCGGCTCAGCAGCGGTCACTGCTGCAGTCGGTGCCCGGGCATTAGAGGCTTTCACATCCCCTGGGATCACATGGTGAGTGCAGCGGGGCTATACTGGCGCAAAACTGGTTCCATGGAAAGGTGAAGCACTCCCTTTTGGGAATGAAAAGCTGCTGTCTCAGGAGACGGTGCTGGGCTGTTGGTCGCCACCTGAAGCAGGGAAGAGTTAGGCACCAGGTCAAGTTAATGTGAGCCCCTTGCGCATTCTCTCTCCCCAGCGCTCCCAACTCAGCTTCCCGACTGCCTCGTCCCACGGCCCGCAGTACCTGCCTTTCACACAGGCTATATCAGCCCCTCTGAGTGCAAATCAGAGCTGCAGTCTCCACTCAAGAAGCCAGGACCTCGTCTCTCTGTTGGTTTTTTTTTCCATGACTATAAAAAGGAGCTACTGATATTTTGCCTTCCCCGAAGTCAAACCCATTAAACAGTGTAGGACAGCCTTCTATCATGGTGATGGGGAAAGTAAGGGAGGGAAGTTATAGATTTTTAAAAAGCTCATTTTCTTCTTTGGGCGTGTTTGTTTTTAATTAAACACAGAAGTTCATTAAAACGCACTGATAAAAATCAAGAGATTTATTTAGAGGTTTCTTTGTTAGCCCGTATCAGTTTATAATGTATCTGTACGGTAAGGTAGTCAACTGCAAGATGTGTGAGGGATTTAAATACCGAATATCCATGTTTGGGAAACAGGCAAGAAGGCAGTGAAACAGTCAAGGTGTTTTGGTGTTTTTTTAATTACATTTGACAAAAGTCACTATGCTCTTCAAAGAATTCACAGCTTAGTGTCAAAAAATACTATTTTGGTTCACTTCTCCTTGAAAATCCTCTACTGCAAGCAGTGCAAGCAGTTGTCCTGAAATGATAGGATACTTCTGGAAAGAGAAAAGTGTTTCTGTTGCAACATCTATGCTTCCACTTTTGTATATTTTTAACATAAGCAGCTAGGATGTTGGGAGGAGAGGGTGCTGGTATCACATCTTTGTTACTAGAATATTGACATCTCTTGCTTCATTGATTTTTTATTACAGTCCCAAGGTTAGAAATAATGATTGTCAGTGACAGCTTCTTTGCTGCTTGCTTCAGCTTCAAGTGGTAATTTCAAGCATATTTTATTTTAGATTATTTCTCCCCGTCTATATAAACTCCCTGCCTTTCTGTCTGCAACAGGAATAAGTAGTTTGTAAAAAGCCACCTCTTGAAAAGTTCAGGGCTGCAACATGCCAGCATAAAAGATAACACCAAACCAAGCTGCCTTTGTCGCTGCTACTGCTGCTGTCTTGGCATCTGTCGACAAAGAGCCGCTCCAGTCTGGGGATCCCTGCTGGGGTGAGATATGGCCACGTCTCCAGCAACGGACCAGGCGACACCAGTGCCAGAACGCTGCGACCATCTGATGCAAGTCGCTCGTAATGAAAGTCCAGCATGGGGCTAAATGAGTTTCCTCCACTGCTGGGTGAGGGGCTAATGATAAAAGCCCTCCCTGGGCTCGCCACTGCTGTCAGTAGCTTTGTCAGGGCATATGGCAGTTCGCTAACTGCAGCTTGTGTGAGGTTTCCTCTCACCGTGTTACCTCCAGATTTGGCTGGCGGGGTCGGCTGAGACTCCTCTGCCTGCTGCCCGAGTGGTGTGCGGGTGCGTGGGTGCCTGCCGTGGCTAAAGGGCGGGGACTTGTGGGGCGGTATCAGTTTGGCACCCGATGACTGTTGCTATTGCTGCTGGGGAAGCGCAGCTCACATGAAATCTGTACCGGTTTGCTGTAGAAAAGGCTAAAAATGTGCTAGTTAGTGAGGTTAGCTGTGCTCCGTCACATGCAGACACGCTCTGCTGCCCCAGTCGTGTGGGCTGAGGCATTCTGCATTTTCAGTCACAGCATTCACGGGGTTGGTTTTTTTTTTATTACTATTATTATTATTGTTATTGTTGTTATTATTATTATTATTACTGCTATTATTACTACTATATAATAGTAATAATAATAAAGAAAAAAGGAAGAAGAAGTAAATAGGACAGTTGTGGCCACAAAGTCCCTAGGCAGCTCACAAAATGTAATTTAAAATAATAAGAGGAAGAAAGTAGATTCTATCTTCCAGTAGCAGACCTTTCATTAGAGAAGCCAGTAAGAAATTTGGCAAAGTGGATTAAAAAAACCCAAAAGACAAATGCACACATACATGCAAACACATACACACACGGAGACAGAGATCCTGCATGGAAAGTGTGATGAGTTAAAAAAAACCAGCACCAAACCACTGTAGGGATAGGAGCTTGCTGGCTCACATTCTTATAGCAGTTTCTTCCACCTCAACTTTTTGTAGTTGATGTTAAATGTGAGACCTGTAATTTATTTTTTTTTTTCAAACATAGCAGCAGCAGCATGTTCTCTGCACCTGTTGGTTTTATGATTTGCTTCTCACAACAATTCCTTTGCTGTTGAGACATGATTTGAATGACAGGCACTGCTGAATCAGCTTGTAAATAGAAATGGAGGTGGGTTTGATGCATTTTCCAAAATAACCTCCCTCTTCATGCTTTGTGTGACTTGCCCCTTGCAAGGCATATTTTATTCCTCTTCATCTCTTGCCATTTGATTTCTCTGTTCTGTTTTAATATTCTTTCTATCTCTCACCATTATTTCCATGTTCTTGTGTTGTTCTCTTCTGACTACACTCCTCTAGGTTCACTCCTCAACAAGACATCAACAACTTAGATAACAGCAGAGGCATTCATAAGTGAAATGTTTAGTTAAAGCATAATAACCCTGCCCTTGAGATGCATTCATGGCAGGTCAAAACCATATAGGGCTTTTCTTAGAGACCTTCAGTTACAGGATAGTCACTGGTCCTGACTGACCGCAGTAACTCTGTGGTGCCCTGGGATTAATAATTCCCCAGTACTGAGTTAGACTGGCTTTTTGCTTCTAAGGACACAAAGCAGCTCAATGGAAGGCCATCATCTGAAGCGTTATAAGAAACAAAACAAAACCCAAAGTCCAACAAAACAAAACACAGCCATACTACTGCAATCACTGTCCTTTTTCTGTGACTTATAAACTCTACTCAGTAGAGTCCTGAGTCAGGATTTTGGCATGCTTTTGGGATTTGTCAAGGATGTACTTGTTTAAACTTGTATGGCATGCTCTGTCTGTGGATCTCAAAGCCCTTTAGGCCTGTTTATCATCTTAAGACCCCTGGCTGGGTAGGCTGTGTCAAAGACTGGAAAACGTAGGCATCGAGGCTGTGGTCTTCAGGAAGTTTATTACTGCTAAGATCCCTTCCAAGATCTGTGACTAAATGCTTGAGGCACTATTGAAAAAGGGGTTTACGTGACTTAGCAGATTTGCCCTGTTTCATAAGCTTCTCCCTGGCATTTCTGTCAATCTTGAAAGCCAGTGGGACTCCTGGATAGGTCAGAGAGGTCGCACAAAGGTCTATTTAATTGTATCAGATCGAAGCAAAGTACAGGTGGAAGTCTGCTGCGTTTTTCTGGCACATGTTCCAGATGCCTTTTTAAACTAAGTCTTTGGGTTTAGCCAACACATTCATTAGGAAGTGCTTCATGTGTGCTTCAGGTGATTCTTCTCTTGGTGGTATTATCTAAATGAATCAAGTTTTAAAAGGAATTTGCTATTATTTAAAATATGTTGTTGTGAATCACATGGGAAAGTCCATCAAGTACTGAAAGCATTATGTCCCATTTGTCATGTTGCTGTGGTAAGGTATTCAAGAAATTAATGTTCCAATTTAACGGAAATAAAAAGGAATTTTATGTGAAAGCATTTTTTTTTCCTGTTTTGCTGTTGATAGATACACATATATCCAGTACAAACTTAAGATACGCTGTGAGTGGCTCTCACTATCTCTTGGAAGCTATGGAAGAAACAACTGAGGGGCTGTGCATCCTGTGAGAGATTCTCAGAGCAGGCAGGCCCCAAGAAGTCTCTGCCTGCATGAGGGCAACCCTGACCACTACTGAAACATGTGCAAGCCCAGCTGATGTTCTAGGGGTTCCTGGGATGTCTGTTGCAAGCTCCTCTCACTCCAGTCCTGTGTTTGCTGTGCTTATCACATAGCACTGCCTCACTGAATGCTTCAGGTGTCCTGGTGCAGGTTACATCCAGTTGAGGAGTTAGGCTCTGTCTCCAGCTCCTGCTTAGGAAAGGCTGTTTCTAGGCAGCCTGAATCGTCTGACAAAACACACTGCTTACACAAACTGTGTATTTTAAAGACACTTGCAGAAAGGGCAGGGAAATTTTTCAAGTAAGCTTGGCCTGTTAGAGCAAGTTTATATAAAGAGTATAGGAAAATTAACTTCTTGACAACTGCTTTTTCTTGATGTGCCCTACATAAACAAACTTAGTTACCTGAATGCAGAAAAATGAAAGTTATTGTTAGTGAACATAATAAAAATGCCCTAAAAGGTGTTGTGTAGTTTGCCTCATTCACCTAAAATCTCAGGTTTCTTTATGGAAAAGGCTTCCCAAAATACTCTTCACCTTTTCCATTTAAGAAAGTTTCAAGAGGAATTTTAAATAAAGACCCTGCCCGACCCCCCCCCACCCCAAACAATTTAAAAATACTCATTTCAAATGTGCTTGCAGGGAAAATTTTTGTTCTAAGTCACTTTACCTCAAAACCTTCTTTAATTTATGAAGCATCATCTTTTTGTCTTCACTTTCATAATTTTTTACCATTTTCTCAATACTTCAGGATGTGTGGTAGCTTATTCACACTATTTCACTTTTCCCTTCTGCCTTCCAAAGTCAAGGAACGTTTGAAAATTGAACGGAGGGATGCATGAAAGGAAGAAGGGGGGACACAGGTGAAGATAAGAGTAACAGAAATAAATCCAGAGCTTACCCTATTTATTGCAACCATAACAAAGATAATAAAAATAAAGAGTGGGGAAAATTTTGATTTAATATATTGATATTGGTCTTTTAAATCCATAAGTAAACATTTGAGTCAGAAATTTAATCTGACTTTAAAATTTCCAGTCTTAAATATTTGGAAATATATTCTTAAATTAATTTTACTTCAGGAACTGTTTTCAATGAAATGACATTTTAGCGTTGAAAAAAGCCATTTGGTTTGACTTACAACTTGATTTGCATCATCCCAAAGGCTCCAACAAAGGTGTGGAGCCATCATTTTTGGTCTCTGTTAGTGTGGTTCTTGGACACTTTGGTGGTGGTCACATTTCCAGTATCCACAGGCACTTTTTATTCCTGAGAGGAAGACTAACTTGTCTGTAAGATAATGTGGCTGCCTTTTAAACAAAAGAGTAAAAAATCAATTTGTTTGAAGAAACAAGATGACAGAAGTAGAAATACCAGTAGTTTATATGGAATAATGCTTCACTGAAAATGCTTTTTTATCTGGGTAGAAAGGGGAAGGAGCAAAAAGGGAGATTACGGATAAAGTGTGTGAAATTTTATAATTGTCCTGTGCTCCGGTATGTTACCAGCCACAGGAATGGATTGGAACAAGTTCTTATTCCACCGCTTATACTGTTTCCTGTGGCCTCAGTAAATCACTTAACCTTTGTCCCTAAGTTTCCTTATTCAACAATTGGGAATTTTAAAACTTAATTTTCTGCCTCAGAGAAGTGTTGTGAAATTTAACTAGTTAATGTCTGCAGAAGGCTGTGAAGCCTCACCAAATAACTAGTTTGGATTTTTTTTAAGTGAGAAATATGACAAGTCCAGGGTGAAAGTATATAAATAATGTAATAGACGAAACATTCTTTTTTTTCCCCCCTCGGAAACAAGAGCGAACAAGTTGAATGTGAAATCAGTGTTGCTGTAGAGTATAAAGAACCAACGACTGAATAAATCTGCTTTGGAACACACCCTGGTAATTCACAATTCTATCAAACAATCTTCAATCTCCCCTTTTTGAATAACTGGCATTTATGATGACTCTACCATGCATTTTTCCTTCTGATTTTAACTCCCCTTTTAACAACACAAGTTTGTGTTTGCCCAGACAAGTAAGAACATTTTCAGCATGGGATATGCAATGAATTAATTGTTTGGTGGGTTTGTTTTTTTCCATGAAAAGTTTTGCCATCCCAGTAATGTCTTGTATAGTTTTCCTCTAGTGTGCTGTCAGTCCTACATTTATCAGGTGTCATTTCTTTCTATTCAATAATTATGCTATTTTCAATAGTGGTGCATGAATGCTTCAGAAAGCTGTCTACAAATACTCATTCGAGCTCTTAAATAAACTCATTTCAATTATGTTCATGCATATTTCATGTGCACTTTATCTGATCATTCTAGTGAATGATTTATTGGTAGGAATGTTCGTCCGAATTAAAGATTTTAAGGTCCCAGTAGCTCGCAAAAAAAAAAAAAAAAAAGAGAAAACTGCATTTCTTATAATAAAAATCTGTACTGTAAACCATAAGTAAACTCAAGGTCAATACGATACTGTACATAAACATGAAAAATTAGCCATAGTCCAATAAAATTCATTCCACTTTAATTTATTTGCAGTGAACTAATCCTGAGTAAATGGCAAACTAAGAGTGATTAAGAATGATTTTTATAACATCAGAATATTTCCAACAGGTAGTCAATGAAAGAAAGGCAACATTCCAGCAACTGACAATTCACGGCTGCAATTTATGGAATAAATCACCTGCAAATTCTCTGGTCTTTTATTGTATTTGTCTTGTTTGGATACTGGATTTGGTACAATAACATTCATACTGTTTGTCTCAGCAACACAGCAGAACAACCTATTGACAATGCACTTTATCCATAAAGTATCATTTGGAGAAAAGTTGATTTACCCACTGGATAGAACACGTTTGTGAAAACTAGTGTTTAGTTAAAAACTAGTTACCCATAACATATTCCAGCTGAATAACTTATGGTTTTCTCCACATTTAGTTTCAGCGTGGTCATGCCCAACTGATGCATGGCTTATTTGTTTAGATGAATTATTGTTAAAATGGGAAAAGAGAAATTATATCTCTACTAATAAGTGCTATTGCAGAATGAGATTTAAACTGTTAACAGTGCTAAGAATCAACAAAATGTTTCTATAATTCCTTCGAAGAAGTGTTCATATGTGCAGAATAGTTTGGAGAAGTCACAAGTACTCTGAATAGAAGCAATCTAATATGTACAAATCCCAGAGTATCTTTTGGCAGACATGATTTTGAAATTTCAGAGTAAAATTAATAATCTTCAAGGCAAACAATGATATTTTTCCCCTTAACCAAAAACCAAACCAAAACAAAAAAGGGAGCCCATTGAACAGGCAGGCCAACGACCCCCACTCTCTGTAATAGTTTGTATTTCCTCATACCATTTCAGACTGCTACAAAGTGGTGCATTCACAAAGGTCCAAGAAACATTACCCTTTATAATCTGTCTCCTCTGATAGGAAATTAATCTGCCATTATAATTCCTTTCTCTTCCATTCTCTGTCTCCTTTTTCACTTTAGAAAGTAAATCATGGTCATCCAGTATATGACAGCTCTATCATGTGGGAGTTTGGCCAAGTCAAGACCATATCTGCAAGGACTAAACAAGCAGTCGAACAGTCCTGTTGCCATCAGCGGGATTACTCATTATGAAAGTCGTATCATTGCCTTGCAACAAGGACAGCAAGGGACAATCAAGAAATGTTCAGAGGTGACCGGTTTGTTGAGGGAATGAAAGAGACATTTAATTATTTAACTGAGAGGTAGACATCAGGTGCTGCACTAGGATTTGTTTCACAGCCTTAAATCCTCTCCAGAATTTATGGCTTTAGGTAGTCCTTCTTGTATTACAAGACAGTGGAGGAAAGGTGACAATTACATTTTACTAAAGGACAACTTGATTACTGTAGTCCTTAAGGATGGGTTGATGCAGTAAATCACACCAGGCAGGTTGAAATTATTTCAGTTGGAAGGGTAAAAGGAGTAATGTTCTATAGCTTTTGGGAAAAATTAATCAACTCCTCCCCTTTCCCCTCTCATCCCCACCCCTCCTTCCATGGCAGTACATTGTGAAGGGCCAGGTACACTACAGGCAAGATGGGAGATAATTCTCTGGTGTGTGGATCACAAGGAGACTTCAGTGTGAGAAAATGAGGTACTGGAGACCAGTTGCCTCAACAGCCAGGGATCCCTGTTAGACAAGCAATATATTTCAGCCCTTTACCAGCTTGCAGGTTTGACCAGGACCTGCTTTTGTTCCTAAATTTGGTCCTTAGTGGCTGTTGCTTTTAGTTTCTAACTGATTCTATTATTAGATATGTTTTAAAAGTTACGAGTAGTTTTATTAATAAACTGGAAGGTTTATATGAGAATCATCAGGATTAACTTCTACAGCAGTTGAAGGGGAAGAAGGAGTGATAGTCACGAGGGATAACCTAGTGAGGAAATGCCAAAAGTAGAGAGACATGGGATGCCCAAGGATGTAAATCCCAGCAGGCAGATAAAAATCCCTATTCTGAAAGAAGATGTTTTTTTCCCACTGACTTGGGGGATGCTGGAGATGATTGGTAATTCTGAGGCTGAAGTTAGTCTTTCTGTATACCACCTTTCAATCATCTCATGGAGAACTGGTTCTTTGGGGTGTGATGACTTATCAAATGCTCTGTTTGTGGAGTCTGACTGTCTTAAATTCTGAGTCATTTAATTATTTAATTTCCTCCCAGAAAGAAAGAAATAAACAACATTTGCTTCTTTCTTAGACCCTCATTACAGATTCTACTTAGTTTCTTCAAAATTGCTTGCTGCCGGATCCATTAAAAAAAATAAAACACCCTCTCCTTTTTAAATCATACACAAGATGATTACTCTGACTACAGTGGGCTGCAACTGCATTTATTTCATGCAATGCTATCTTCATTTCCTTCCTTTCCCATTTAGTTACGTAATGTGAAAATTAGCCTATTTGGGTGTTATTATGGTGATTTTGGGCTTCTCATTCTTCTCTCACATAGTGCTGGCTGCCCAAGATGACCTCAGAAACAATCTGGTTAAAAAGAAAATGGAAAAAGAAAGACTTAGCAGAAGGAACTGTTCTCATGTCATGGCAACCTTTTGCGGAAGAGTACCAGCATAGCTCCTGCTTCCTGAATGCATTCTGGGGCCATTCTGGGAATGTGGGACTCCCACTTACTCTGATTAACTTCTGATTAATGTAAAGAATGAAAGTACTTAAAAAACGAGATGAGTTCTATTTCCAGCGAATTGCCTTGTGTATGAGAAGCCAGAATACGGTACAAACAGGGACAGAAAAAAATGTCTTTGGTATTTAGTTCTAAAAAAAGAAAGGCAAATTGCTATTCAGGCTGTAAGCTGGGTTGTATGCTCATCTATTTATTCTTAATAGTTTTGAAGTGGTAAGAACTAAGCTGATGGCAGAGGCAACTCAGGGCTCCTCAGCAGAGTAGGCAGAAAATTAGTTTTATTGATCCAGAAGTGAGGGGTAAGAACAGTCACTGTGTCTGTAAGAAAGGAAAACCTGGACCTGGTTGAGAGAAGCATGATTGGATCATGAATTTGGTTGCTGCTTCTCAGGTGGCAGCTGGAGCCATCCTGGCATCCACAGAGGCACAGGTGGAAATGGGCACTGGGGCCTGTGTCATTTCTCTGTGTGTATGGCAGCCTGCTACCCTGTGAAACTGCTTTTTTTACCTTTGTCTGGAACATGTTTTCCTTCTTGCCTGAACAGATTTTTGTAGCCCAATTAAGAGCTGTGTTTGCAGTATATACTGCAACAGGCCAATATTTGGGTTGGTACCATATTGCCTGTGATATGGGAGGGCTAAGTTCAAACCATGGTTCTGCCAAACAAAGACTGCACTAGAGTGGAAAAACAGCCCCAAAACCAATCGCACGCTTATTTGACATTCTGTGAAGCCTGAAATCTCAATGCACATTATTCTACACCAAAATTGTAAGCTTAAATATCTTTCCTACTTTAGAGACTAAAAAAAGTTGGTTTTATTCATCTGCCGTGTCACAGACAAATTTCCATCAATGTGTGGGATCGCATTAACCTAAAGGACACACAGCGACGGCACCTGTGATACAGCCAGGCTATGGAAGAGCAAATACACTGTGAAACTCCAAAAGAAAACAAGTTCTTTCTTTCAGTGTAGTCTATGCTGACTCTCCCATTACTATTTTGAAAGATAATATAAATTTGCATTATGGCAACAAGCAGGAGTCTCAGTGAAACTGAATTTTGGCTCTCTCAGATTGGGTTTTTAATAAATATGTTCTATTCACGTTTTCTCCAAAATTTTTTAAGTACACAGACAACAGAGTTAGGACTTGAGCTAGGCTATGGAATCTGGACACTGCCTGAAAAACTGGAGATAAAAGACATCCCGGACAGCTGTAATTTGATGAAGAGATCATTTTGTCCGTATTGTTCCATTTGGGCAGAGGTCTACCTGAACCATTCTAGGCATGCTTGTGTAATCTTTTTTTAAAGTAATATTTCCATTTTTCTCACCTATCTGCATGATACTAACAACTGAACTGTTTGAGTAAAGAAATGAAATCACCGGATGAGAAACAAATAATGTACACGTTTTGTGGACTGATGTTCAGGCAATGTAAAATATATTTGCAGTACTCCTAGTCTTTGCTATTCCCGCACTTTGGACTTCATATACTCTTTGCACTACTGCTTATAAAAGACACTGGCAGGCAATATCAACCATTTTACATACATTTTATTTTATTTTATTTTTTTTTAATGAACTAAATAACACTACTGCACTGTAACATACATAGGGAGTAAGGAACTGAGAATATGAAGGATGTAAAGTATCAAGTAAGTTGTTCCCTCTTGTCAGAGTCAGTAGTCTGGACATTATATTGGCAAATAACACTTATGATGAATTGCACAGCTCAATCTGCAGCTCATACATGTATATTGGAAAACTGAAGAGAATTAATGTGAGCAATTTTTTAATATTAAATTGAAAATGAGATATCTTTTTTGCCAACAGAATATTACGTCAAATTGTTTTCTTTATTGCATTTTTCTTCTGAATATGATTACTATTTTCCATTTTCTTTAAGAATGCACGATCCTATTGTTTCTCCATACTAACTATTTGGGCTTTCCTTTGATCTATAGCAATTTCATTTAATTTAACAGAACAGGAGTGGAGTTCTCAAGCATTTTATCATTTCCTTTGTGATGAAATCTGATGCAAAGTCCATGACTTCTGTAGAAAAATGCACTGTTATTGACATAAATGTGCATTGTGTCAGGCCTTCACATTTCAGACATTTTTTATATGTCCTGACAATAGTTCTTGAACTGTGTAGACAGTACTGATGGATTATCCATTCTTCAGCATTTCAAAATGGAAACAAAAACGTTGGTCAGAGAAAAAATCTTGGTCCCATTGTAATCAAAGGATGCTCATTAGAAATATTTCCAAATGCTTTTCTTTTGAACTACAATTCTAATATATAGACTTGCTAGACTTCTTTATAGCGTAAAAATTAATTCCCTTCTGGCTGGAGCTACCAGTGGTTGTCTAAGGATCAGTGACCCTGATTTGATTACATTGAATATAGGGTAGCCTCAATCCAAAGCACAGTTATGTTATATATGGTGAAATGAGATCGTTAGGTAGAATCATTCCACATGCTGGTGCCTCAGGAAGTCAGCTAGGAGGAGTGCAGGAGTTCCCGCAGTTGTTACAAAAGAAAGGCTGGCAAAGGTCAAAGATAAGTAGGAATTACAAACAGCTGTCAAACACATTGATGGTCAGACCTAGAAGGGGCACAAGAGATCACGAGATGGGATACTGGTGCCAACTGTATGTCTGCTTAGCTGGTTTTAAAGGATTTGATTAGGAGAAGAAAAGCTTTGACTTGAAGATCGCATGTCCACTGTGTTTACTTGACACAGTAGACATGCCACTGTGTTTACTTGACACAGTAGCATGTCAATTACATGCTTAATTGACATGCTACTGTGAAAAAATTTTATGAAAGTGTTTGTACTCCAGAAAGAGATAAAGTAGCAGGTTTGCTCTTGCTTTATCTCTTTAGTATACTAACACAGACGACCGTGAAGAGATCCTGGAAAGTGAAATCAAATGAGACGTTAGGTTTATTAATAATTTAAGGAAAAATACTGATTGCTCCATTCACAGAGGAATTACAAACTTGGGGCAGAGAACTGTACCTCTGGCAGGGCATGTACTACACAAAAGGTTCTAGCAGGAATTCAAGCTTCAATAAGTGGAAGAGGTCATTTATGTTTTCAGTCTTATTCAAGATAATTTCTGTGAATGAGATTTTCAGAAAAAGACCTGACAGAGTCAGACCTGGAAAATTCATTATGAATCAAGACTCATTACGAACTGAAGGCTCAGCTTGAAAGGAAATAACGACAAGAACAATTCGCTTTTCTGAAAGAAATTGTGTGGAAAAGAGCCATTTACAAAGGTAAGAGAAGGATCTGGGAAAGAACCTATAGACCTTCAAAGTTCCCTCTTCACAGCAGCAAGCAAGAACCACAATGGCTCTCAGTTCTGCTGATTCTTCTGTGTCCCTTGCTCAGTTCATACACATAAACCACATAAACTCTTTTTCCTTTCATATATCCTCAGTGATTGTCTTCTGTGGGACTGTCATTTTAACTGCCTGTTCCATATTTTAGGGTCTTTTGTCATACCAATTTTTCCAATATTCAGTCAATCAGGTAACAAGATTAGTAAGAAGCAACACAAAGGGATTTGGTTTATCAAGCCACTAACTCTCACATTGACACTGATTGATGATAATGATGTCTATATGCACTCAACATGGTGATTTAAAGAAGAAAAAGTTGGTAAAATCCTGAACAAAATCCATAAAGAAACATATGAATGAAAAGTTGGAATTCTCTAAAAAATCTCCATGGCCATAAACCATTTTTTGATGCAAGAGAAGGAGAAAAAAGTGTACTAATCTACATTTGTCATAATAGACAAACATAGGATAAAGGACAGATAGATGTTGGATGATCTAAAATGTTTGGAAGGTTTCTTCCATCAAGATGGCAACAAAACATGGCAGAGGGAAGTGGCAGTATTATTTAGGATGCAAAAAAGGACAGAAAAGTTGAATAAATATTTCTGTCCCTGCATTTGGAAATGAGGGGGATGGTATCCTTCTATCTGATGATGAGGTATATTACCAGCCTTCTTCATTTCTAAGGGAATAACAAAAAAAACTCATAGAAAATAAGTGTCTTTTACACTTGAGGAAGAAATCATAATTTCACTTCTCAGTTGTGAGGATTGATTGATGGGATATTCTGTAAATGTAATGGACTTTTTAAAGACCTTTGAATCAGTGGTGCATAATATTCTGATTATAGAGTCAATACTACGCAACGCCAATAAAGAACATGTTAAATGGATTAAAAGTTGGCCACCTGACAGCTTTCAAAATCACAGTCATCAGTGGTCAATGGGTAATGCTGACTTGCTGTTGAACAGTTGTATCCTAACATTGGGAAGTTACCATAAGGATCAATACTGGGTCACTGCTGTTCAGCATTTTCAGTACTGGGAATCAGTAACTGGGAAATAATGAATTGCAGCTGTGGAAGATTGTAGGTGACAAAGACATCGTGGAGACAGGCACACAAACTGACCTGTATCAGTTGTAGCTAAGCTTGTTCAGATGAATTGTTTTGAATATAGCTAATTAGTCCTATCTAAGAAGAAAAATAGAGTTCATGACAACGGAATAGTCTCATTCAGATAGAAGTTAGGGTGCACATCTTTAACAGTACTGGTCAGGAGGGATAAATTGACAAAACAAAGCACCAAATCAAGATCTTATGTCTTTTTAAAAGAGATATTTTAATAAAAAACTAATAATTGATCTTCATACTGAGTAAAGCATATGGATTGCAAGGGCCTAGGATGCGTGAGAAATGAGGCTCTGATTTCTAGGGGCTTGTCTGACTTTGCAGTCAATAAATTTGTAGCTTAATGTCCCCAGAATTTCAGTTCTTGTAAATTTCCTATGAATTTGTATTCTATTTTGGTTCTATTCTTATTTTTTGCAAAGCAGTTAGCTCATGCCTTTAAAAAAACCCAGTCATGATTCGTAAGAGCTTCTTAAAAACATAAGCTGAAAATGGAAATGGCTGCATCATTAGCCACTGGTTACTCCTTACTTTTAAAAGACATACCACCTCTTCTCCATCCCGTGTGCCACACAGATGCTAAGTACTACCTTCAAACTCAAGGCAGGGAAGTTTCTGGCAGAAATACTGAACCTAGAAAAGTCAGGGTTTGGTGAAATTCTCTCTTCTGAAGGGAATAGTAGTATGAATATATACTTAATTCTCTCTCTCTTTCTTTTCCCCTTTTTTTTTTTTTTTTTGGCCTAATTTCATCTTGCCATTTTTATTACTTCTAGTCCCCCTTTTTTTTTTTATATTTCAGGTGTCAAGTTCTCCATGCAAGACTTTTTTTTCTTGGCATAACTAGATCCCATTGTAATAAATAAAAGTTTCCTAACACTCATAAGATTACCGAGCCTCCTGGTAGTTCTGAAGCATGGAAAATTTCAGATGTGTTTGTAGCATGTAGCTGATCCGGTGATATTATCTCGTGTGCCATTATTATTGTAGCCCACAGACTATGGTTGCCTGTCTCTACATGCCGATAGTGATGAAGCAGTGAACAAAAGCAAGGGAGGAGACATGGTACAATTTGAAATTGTTAACCATACAATATAACAAAGAGTAAGAGTTCTAAGTTTGAAAACAAAATATAAGGTTACAGTTTGAAAGGAAGGTAACAAAGTATGGAACTGTGTATAATAGAATTATTATTTTTTTTAAGAGTTTGCCTAATTTAACCCCATAATCCCATATGTGAACATATAATTACGGCATATCCTTTATAAAAAAGCAGTCAGAGATGAAGGTGGGTAAACTGTGGAGCAGTTGACGTGAAGAAAGCTACTCTTTATTCACATATAAAAGTAAAGAATTGGGTCTGATTTTGGGATGAAATTATGTCTGTCAGAATGTGAAGTGTTGGCAGTTCTGTCACTATTTGCACTGTTACTGGATACAGGTCAATTTTAGGGGAGGGATTTTACTGAAAGAAATAATTACTTCAGTTCTAATTAGAAGACTTTTTTTTTTTTTTTTTAAAGTGTAGTTCCAGCATTGCTATCTCATACTGATGAAAGGAAAAGCCTTTATTCCTAGATTTTAGCTTTCTTTATTATGGAATCAGCATCTTCCTGTATATCTTGGGCTGATGTTAAAATGTCACTAAGCAAAGGAGTTCTATGTGCAACCCCTTAATATTCCAGTAAAAAAATAGCGCAGACTTGGTCTCCTTTTTGTGTAAATAGTCCTTTGATGTGTACAACATTTAATGGAAAGTGAAAGAGTCCAGTGTTTCAATGGGGTGCATTTTTCATGTGCAGGAGGAGGCCACAGCTGAGATGAGCCACGTATCCTTATTTACACGGTTTACCTTGTTTCTGCTTCCTTTAGGGCTCTTTTAGTCATGTTTTGAGCCAGCAGTAGGTGAGGAGGCGTGTGCTGCGGGAAATACTGTGCTGATAGACCTCAAACTGCCACAGGGAGTTACTGTGAGGATCTGGGGGAACCGGGATAAACCCTGTGATGGACCTAATTCTCCCTGTCCCACACTTCCTCTGGTTTCTTTAGATTATGGTTTAATGCTGTTGAGGTGTGCTTATGGATATAAAATATGCTTTGCATAAGTGGGTGTGGCATTTCCTCTGCCCAGCTTTGCTAATGCAAACTGACGATGTACAAAATCCTTATTCCAGTCCTCTAAGAATCTCACTAGAAAAGAAACTGGAAATATACCTCCTTCGAGCAGAGGGTCAAAGAGGCTCATGCAAGCCCAGAAATGGAGATACTACAGTAGGATTTTTTGTTTCCAGAAAGGACCACTCATCTGAATAGTGCATTCATAGGTAAACACATGAAAATTTAATACAGCTATTTTTAGGATTGGTAGAAGAGTGATTAGTTCCATGTTGCCCACTTTGGAAGAACAAGTGGGTGAGTTTTTCCATTCCATTTTTTCACTGTGTGACACAAAGTCCAACTACTTGAGCTGAATAACCAGCTAGAAATTTTATTTTAATCCAACATACTTTGGAGAAAAATCCAGTCCACTACAAAATCAAAACAGTATTATTTACTTGGGAAAATTACTGTGTTCATACCTTAAAGATAAATTTAATACAGAAATTTAACTTTGTTAGAAGATTTTTGCTTAAAAGTAAAGAAGAATTTTACTTCAAAGTAGTGATTCAACATGGTTAGGAACAGGGCAGAGAGTAATCGAGAAGATGAAGGTGAGAAAGGAGTTACGAAAGTCTTTCTTTTTAGGTAGCTCTAAGAAAGTTCTTATATTCAACAAGAGGCTGCCAACAGTGTTAGTACTCAGCAACTTTCCGTCTTCCAAGAATTGCAGTAGATCCACTGATAACAGAATTTATGCTTGAGCACGCAGTGCTAACTTAAGGTTAGTGCTTATGAATATATTAACGTTCCTTTCAAATTGTAAGGAACACAAGGACTTTAAAAATAATGAAGTGTATTTAAAAGTCTACCTCTGGTTTTATATGTTAGGTTATTTTTTTATTTGGGGATTTTCCTCTGCTGGATTTATGCTGCAGCATAGTTAATCAGCAGGCTGCACACAAAATGGCTGTTCCATGGAAAAACACACAAGTCAGGTGCCACTGAGCCCTCCTTGCATTTGTGGTCTTCCATTGCATGGCCAGAGTTTGGAAACTAAACTGAGGCCTAAACTGATAAACTGAAACAAGGACTGCCAAACAAAGAAAATAATGAGCTAGCCTTTTTTTTTTTTTTTAAAGTTTTATTTGAAAAAGTAAGATTGAACCTGCTCGTTTTCCTTTGTTATATGTGGTAGTTGAATCATAAAGGTCTGCTTTGCAGGATATTCCAACACCAATGATTAGAGGCTCAAAGTTTAGCTTTCAAACTGAAACTGTTTTTGCGGTGGAGGCATAACATAAATATCTCTCATCTTCCTAGGGGAACAGGTTTATTTTCTTCTTTATATCTTTTTTAGACAGCTAAGTTTTTAACATTATCAAACTGTAAACAACAGCATAAAATTCTTGGATCAATTTTGAAAGCTCATACTGTATATTTGATTGCTTCTAAGTTCACTGTTAAGACTTATTGGTCTTCCTCCAGTTTGTAGGAATGATTCTGGGGAAGGTAGACTAAGTATTTTTCTGTACATGTCTCATCAAGATAGGAAGACAGAACATGATTTGTTCACCTACACACTCATGATGTAGAGAGAGCTGACAACTCTGAGATTCTGACATTAAGTGAAGTTGGGAGGGTATGGCCCAACGTTTTGTGCCTTTGCTGTTGCATAAGTGCTATGAAGAGAAAGATACTTCTTTGTACTTTGTTTTGATGCTTCAAATTATAAGATCTCTGAGGTATGGATTGATTCTGGTTATGGACATGTATATCAAAGCATTCACTGGAGACCAGTCACAAGCAGGACTTCTAGGAGTTATTATGTACCAAATAATAAATAGTATTGATGAAAGAATATGGACTGCTAAGAAGTGAAGGAAAATACTACCTCTTCTGCTGTGAAGCCAAAATTAAAAGAGCATATGTGGTCTTTGCTTTTCTCCCCATGGGTGTTGTGTATTCTCACAGCCTTCAATAGCCATTTCAGAATAGGACAGCTGACCTTCGAAAGTAAATACGATTAAAGCTGAACAAATCAGGTAATTGCAATAAAAACATGACTTGACAAGCAGCCTCTGGACAGAATTACAGTTCTATACACAGCCTTCTCATTCAATTAGGATGATTTGAAATGGTAAAAATATTTAGTTTACTTTTGCTTGATATTTGTGGGACACTCCATTTCTAAGCTGTATTTAAAAAGTTCTTTAGAAAGAAAGATTCTTTAGAAAAGAAAATATAGTTCAGCTTAGGTATTGAGTTCTTTCATCCATCACTTGAAAGGGTATTAACTAGGTGTTACCAGAGGTACCTGGACCCTTTTTCCACTCAAATCTCTTGTGATACAGTCTTTCCCTCGCTGGCATGGCCTCCTTCCCTCTCCTGCTCTTTTGCTACAGCCTGTTAGCAGCTCAATAATTGGCACGGCTGCAGAGCTGTGCAGAGAGGAGCATGTGCCAGTCTCCTGCCTCTCCCTTTTTCTCTCATTTGGGAGAAGTGCAGGTAGCAGCCTCCCAGCTCTAAGGGAACACACAGAAAAATACTGTGAAAGGTGAGAACCAGAGATGGGAAAACATCATGTCCGTGGAAAGAGGGGGACTTGAGACTAATGCTATGAATGTTGCTGTAGTATTACCACATCACAGTATTGGCATCAGCACTTAGAATCAAGAAAGACACTTCACTGTCACCTGTCACTAGTGCCTTGCCCAAACTGCACTGATGTTCACAAAGCAGGGATGAGTTGCAAGATACAGAAAAAAAGGTGAGCAGAGAAATGAAATCCAGAATGTGCCACTGAAAACATGCAGGTCAACCCTGAAGCACAAGGTCAGAGAGGGGAACCAACACACCCTGGATCTGCAGGACATCAGTAAATTTCTATGGCCAGAGTAGATCGTACAGCATTAAAAAAATTGGGTCAAATTCCTGTTGCAACAACTTCTGAAAGCTCTTTAATCCCATTAAAACCAATTTGAGCAACACCCTATAAAGCACAGAATGCTCAGACATACTGTCAAGGAAGCACCATAATCGAGTTTAAATAGATTAGACACGTAATACGATCTGGTGAAATCCCTGGTGCTACTTCCATGCGTAAAATTTTCACAGGAACAGGCACATGGTGGAACCAAGAGTCCCATACAGGCAGGGGACCTGGAATGGTTTGGATGTATCTGGCAAAAGGAGCTGCTTGTGCAGATTTGCTTGGGGTGCAGGTCACGGAGCAGTGTCTGCAGGGCTGTGTTTTTCAGCAGTGTCACTGTAGCACCTTGGAGGCTAAGTGCCATTCTGTCCTGGGATACAAGTCATGGCACAAAGGTGCCTGAGCCAGGGGAGATCCAAGCTGGCACATGTGGGGGGCACAGCTCCACCAACACGGGTCCCACAGCAGCGGGGTGATGATGACATGGTACATCACCATCCTTGTCAGAGACACACAAGAGCCTGGCACTTTCTCAGCCATGAAAGCACAGCTCTGCGGTGCTGTAGCTGGGCTGCCTCTGCTCTCAGCAGGAGCTCAGGTGCTGCTGGCCTGAGCATCTCTGCACTGTGTAAAAACATCTTGTCCCAAACTTAGAGCCTCATTGTGCAAAGTATTTGACAAACACAACACAGAAAGATACCTTGCCCCAAGGAGTTTACTGTCTAAATAAAATGGAACTAGTGTAGAGTGCACATTGCTCAGTATATAAAGCAGTGCTTGTCACTTTTTCTGCCAGCAATGTGCCAGAAGTCAAGCTATTAAATTGCAGTTAGCAGATGGGCTAGGTACTCCTGTTGCTTTTGCAGAGTGCCACACAGCAACCACGGCTCTTCATCATACACCTGACTCTATCAAAAATCCATATTATGGTCCTAAAGAGTGATAGAATATCTCTAAGCTTGATGAGTTATATGCCCCTCATTAATATACCCTTTATTTTCGGGAAGCTCCCATCTTTTGAAAGGGTGAAGATTACTTGAGATTTTAATAAATGAACTGCTGCAAAGGAACATGTTGCCTTCCTCCTCCTAAAAAGAAGCTATTTATATCAATAATCCCATTGTGAGTGTTACTCCAAACCTCAGAACAGAACAGTGACAAGTTAACCAAACACTTTTGTAATAACATTTACTGCCCTTTATGAAGTTAACAAATCTATTTTTCAAATTTCAGTCATTTAGAATACAAAGGGAAAAGCCATTTTTTCATATGATAAAATGTAGCTGCTGCTGGAATCAAAGAGTCAACCACATTTTTTTCATTAATTTGATTATTCTGAAATGATTGATAAGGTTAATTAAAACTGGTTTGATTCAGAGATCTTCAGAGGACCCATCTACACAACTCTTGCAATTTCCACTTGAATAAAAATGGAACAGCATCTATAGGGAGACAGATATACCCAGCATGCCTCTTTTCCACTCTAACTGTATGATAGTTATTATGCCTATTATTCTCCTTGTGAAGCCTCAGTCCATCAGGAATATTTTGAGACTCTTTTTAGTAGGATATAGAAGGAAAAAATACAAACCTGTGAGAGAAAGAAAGGAAGAAAGAAGGAAAAGAAGGAAAAGAAGGAAAAGAAGGAAAAGAAGGAAAAGAAGGAAGGAAGGCAGGAAAGAGAGAGAAAGATGAAAGAGGAGAGAGAGAAAGAAAGATAAAAGAGGAGAGAGAGAAGGAAAGAAACCTCAAAGCTTAAGTGTAGTTTCAACCAATTATAAAAGCTCAGCTACTCTGCATTGAATCTTTTGGGGAATAGATAATTTCACCTCCTAGAACAAAATGCCTTAAAGACTTCCTTTAAAGCTGTGAGTAAGCAGTAGTTTTTCACTGCTTCCCTCCCCTTTCCCGGTCTGTGATCTAGAGTTAAGGGTACCTAATAAACCAATAGTATTTGCATAAATAAAATCAAGCTTGTATTACCAGATCAAGGCTAAAGTCTTCAATATTATTCACGTAAAATACTATGCTGAGGGAGTGCTTAATCCACTCTCTGGATCCACAGATGTTCTTCTTGAGTGTGTCTATGAAAACCTCTAAGAAGGCATTTATTTTCCTGTTTCATAATGTGCCCTGCTGTTGACTAGTCTTCAGTTTAGCTGTCCTGCTTCTATAAATAAAGCATGCTCTGGAAGGTAATGGGTGACCCAGAGCTGCCACCACTCTCTTCCATACAGTTTTTTTTTGTCTCAATGTGGTCCCCGAAATGATACTTTTGTAACATCTCAGTAGAATATCACTATTTAAAGTCATTTCAGTAACCATCAAGAAAACATAATCAAACACATTGCTGTGTCTTATCACTGTTACGATAGGTAAGGACATAATCCAGCCGAATTTTAGACAGGTGTCTAATTAAAATACCCCAAACATTCAGCACACTACCTTCAGTAAATAGGCTCAGAAGTCTTTGATATTAAACATATATGCAGGTGTTTTACTAAATTTGGTCCCATAAAGAACAATATACTTAATGGATATCACAGTGGGAAAGTGACTGTTTAAAGAAGTAAAAAGAAATATGTAGGAAACTTCAGGAGATTGAAGTAACGCTATTGATTAAATAAAACAGTTCTTACTGTATCTTAAGCTGATGGTGCCAGTCATGAAACATAGCAAGGCAGTGAAAACCTGTTCTTCATCCCAAATCAATGAGAGGTTTTGGCATGTACTTTATTGGGCCCAGAATTTTTTCCAGACTTTTTCTCAGCCGTTCATGCGATTAGAATAATGCACATGCATAACAGATGTACTGTATGCCACCACAACATTATGGTTTAGTCAGAGTGCACATTAAATCTGTCTTTTCAAAACTGTGCAAGGATTTCCATATCTGCATGAATCTACCTTTAGTAAGCTCATGTACAATATAGGCCAACATTTGCATGTGAAAAGTCATCAAAAATCGTGAAGAAAAGTGCCTACCTCAGTAATTTTTAAATATCTCAGGCCATTAATTGGTAACCTTTGTTTCTCCTACTTGCACAGCCATAAATTAGTTTTATGGATTAAGTATATTTGAACTTTAAAAAATGCTTTTATGGCTTAGAAAGCAAAATACTGGATCTTTGCAATCACACTTCAAAAACAGTGGAAAATAGGTGTGTATGTGTCTGGGAAGTGATTAGGACTCTAATATCTTGATACAAATTGTTACTGGAAAAATCAACCTGGTTAATAATTGCAGCAACAGCCCAAAGGTTCATGGAATAAAATATTACAATTAGTAAAATTAGTTTTCACAACAGTAAATTCAGCATGTTATTTGTTTATAAAGGAAAGCTTTAGGAAAACAACCGCCATCAGCCACTGTATGGCACATACCAGTTAAAACAGAGAATATGAGAAACCTTTAGTGTTATGATAAAACTGTAACTTCCTCTAGTGCTATAGATTTCACTACCGGTTTAATGTCCTTACTTATGGAGCCCCAACATAATATTTTAAGCTGGAGTAATCACAGGTAATTGTCGTCTTTACTGACAGGTGTGGTGTTAACAGATGCAAAATGCATCCGTGGCAGTTGGGTCTTCGAACCAGGTCTGGCCTGTGGGGGAGTGTTCTGCTGTTGGGGATGGACTTGTGTGCTGCATGGCTGAGGTTTGGCAGGAGCAAGTTGTGGTTTAAAACACATTTTGACTTTTGTTTCCAGAAGTGACCAGAAGGGAAGAGCTGGATTCTCAGGCAATGGTTACTCAGCACGTAAAACAGTTTCATATGGTACAATACAGTCCTGTGCCGTAGGACTCTGCTGACCTTGGAAAGCCTCCAAATAGTGTTACCATTCACATAGTACTGGTATGAAGCAAAATTGTATCACAGCAGCAAGGGATCAGATGCAGAGCTCATGAGAGTTGCTGCTAGTGCTTGCTACAGAATCCTCTAGAGGAAGCTCTCACTACTGCTGAAGAAAAGCATTCCTGAATGCCTACCCCCTTACCTGAATCACGTGATTGAAAACCAACCAGCCAGTGAACTCTGTGGTTGCCTTTGCTTGCCCTGTGCTCTACGGCCATTTCTAACTTGCCTTTTCAACCATGATAAGGCAAGGTGTTAAAAGAACAAACCATGAAAACATGAGTGTTTTGCAAAATTGCATGACTCCAGGAGATGGAGCCTTAACAATGCCATTTCTGTATGGATGTATCTGTACTAACTTCTGCTTCTCTTACTATGCTTGGTTTGAAACTGGCAGTATCTTTGTTGCTGGACTCTCTTCTAACAGGGGAGGCTGAAGATATATATTTTTTGCAACACTGAACAGTTAAACATCTTCCCAGATAAAGCAGCACCATGTGGACAGAACTGAAAATAATTCCCAGCCTGACTGCCTTGCAGAGTCGTTTCACTGGCACATTTTTCTTTCCCCCCCATGGATCTCCTGCCCTGAGTTGGTGCTCAACAGATTTCAAAGGATATTTAAATATCTGCTTCTGCTCTATACTGGAGAGAAATCAGATGGAGAAACTTCTCAGTGGTGTCAATATTATGGAGACCAGGGGCCCAATAATTGTCTCTTGGCAAACACTTTCAAGTCTAAAGTGGTGGGTCCCACCACAGAGGACAAAAGTCTTCTGCTTCACTTACCTAGAGCATGTTTCAGTTCTCTTTCCACTTGGGCACTTTGGTTTCGGCTGCTAAAGCGAGGGAGCAGGATCAGCGCTGCTCCCTCACTGTAACACAGTTGCTTGAGCTTATAATTTTTCACCAGCTTTGTAAAGGCTCTGGATCATCGTTCACCTCTTCACAGATGCTGTGAAACATGTAAAACAACAGCTCCTCAAAGGGGTTTTATGCCATTGGCCTATGCTTTAGGAGAAAAGCTAAATGGAGCTATAGGAAATAGTAATATAAGTGTATGCATTCACTTACCTACATTTTTTCCCCTATTCTTGAGCATTCATCTGAGTCCTTTTAGGCTTTCAGGATCTTGCCTTTCCCCTTGCATATAGATTTGCATTGATTTCCCTTAAGCACCTGGCATCCCGTCTTATTCCTGCAGCCACTGAGGTAGTGGAGCACTTCTTCCCAATAAATGAGATGACAGAAGACCTTAAGACCTTTTCCTTTGTAGACACCAGATTTCTTTGTCAGATAATCAGTTACTCAGTTACCAGCTCATGAGGGCAGGTGATTTTTCTGGTTGGAAGCCAGCTCCTCACCTCTGACTAAATTTGGGTGAAGAGATAATAGAGGCTCAACAACTTTCTATTGTTGCCTCTGTCTTCATCATGTGAAATCACAGTCCAAAGAGGAGATAAAAAGGATGGCTAGTCAACCAATTCCTAATGGATAGTTTGATTTAGAAAAAGAAAATAGAATTCCACATTTCTCAAATCTATATGCAAAAATTCGCCAAAAATCCACCAAATTCATCAAAGAGGAAAATATTATTTTTACAGTGAAGGATTTTTGCAGCTGTTGTAGAGTTCCTATTCATACACCACTAGTTTATTCAGATGAACATTTTTACCTGTTTGGACAAGTTTGTATCTTGATGCAGCAGAAGGCTGATAGAGCTTTTCATCAGTCAGACTGAATCAATCCATCAGTCAAATATTGGTGCATGACTAGCAAGTGAAATCTATCCTTAGTCTATCAGTCTTTCATTCCTCCCTATTTTCAAAGTCACCCACTCCTGCAGACCAATTAATGCAGAGGCTGACACTGGTACTCTTGCTTTGATTTCTTTGTGACAGAGTATCCAAAAGTATTTCTTGGCTTGTTCTAGCACTTACTTTCCTTTGCTTGGTGGTTCAGCAACAAACATGCACACTATTGCTAATTAATATGCTTGAAATTCTATCCTGGCCCACAGCACTGAAAAAAAATCTCAGAAGCCTTTGACTGCAGTAGCTATTAATCAGCCCTAAGCCTTTGCATTTGTCCTAATTCAAAGCATTTGTTTCACAACATATTTCCTGCATACCACACCAGTGTTGATCAACATAGGTTTCAAAATCCTTGTTTATTTTATTTTACAGCATGTCAGTCTGGGATGTTAGACAAAAAAGAAAAAAAAGAAAAAAAGAAAAAACAGGCTGTTTATTTGTCTCATGCTGGGGAATTTCAGACTCCAGCAGGGTTCAATGGAGTGTGTGTCACCATCACAGAGCATGCTAAGGAGGCACACTGAGTGGGAGATGGTGATGAGAGAGAGGGAGCAGAAGAAGTCTGTATTTGGCAGCGGAGAAGACACAAAGGAAAACAAACAACAGACTTTGCAGAGAAGCCTCTTTCATGCTGTACAATGGATGAGTGTTTTTATTGGCCTGTCTTGTCCATTCTGCTGCATAAAGGGAAGTAGCCTCTTGTCACAAAACTCAACCCTGCCATGCACAGAAGGTGTCAGTTCCACCGAAGCTCTGCTGTGTGGCCTCTGAAGACCTCAGGAAAGACACTAGGATGGTCTCCAAACTGATATGCTGCCTGGGATATGGGGAGAAGCAACGTAATAAGCTGCTGTCATCCAGATCTGTAGTAATTCTCTTAGAAAAATTAATAAAACAACCATTATGCAGGTATGGCCACCCCAGGACTCCTGACATGCTAAGGGTGGATCTGGGAAGCATCTCTTTAAAATTTTGCAACCAGAGTAGAGGGAAATTTGAGATGCTTTCTTTGCCTCAGATCTCTCCCACACACATTGACTCTCTGGGTAGAGGCTAACACATTGCTGTGAACAATGACTTATCCCTTCTTTTTCTACAATATATCTCCATAGGAATAATTTTTGCCCCCACAATTAATTGGATTTATTAAAATAGCAGGTATTTTTACAGTATATTGATATGTTCCACAGGGTCTGGTATCTCTAACATTTATTGTACAATAACACTGTCAAAATAATACAGTAATGTCTGCCAAAAGAGAGTACATTTTTAGGAAAAATACCTACCTATTTCCAGGAAAGTGTAACTGTGAGAGAAACACAACTACAGCTGAAGCTGCAGATGGTCTGCCCATTTTTTGAAGGAGATTCATGGAGAAGATAGGGGAAAAAGGTCATAACTTCACTTGAATAAAAACTAGAAGCTGTTAAAAACACATATGCCAAATAGGTAACAGATGAAATAAATAAATAATAACACCCCCTCCCCCCCACCAAATCCAGACTAATGAAACAAAAATATCCCACCACTAAATTCTTCCCCAGAAAAGAAAGGAAAAGGTTTAAATCCAACTCCAGTCTTGTTCACTATGTCCTTGCATTTTCTATGTTTGGCTTGCTATGACTCACAGTCCAGCAGCTAAACCTGCCTGATCTTTTGGGAAAGCCTTCCCATCACCTCTGAAGCAACTGCTCCCATCTGTCACACGGGTCTCCTGCTCCTCTGAGCAACATCAGCACCTCACCCCAGAAAGGAGCCATTTCCCCCACCCACCCAGAGCTTGTCTGACCTATTCTTACAAGAATATATAACTTAGTACAGATAAATCAAAAAGATACTCCCCTTCAGAGCAATTTGATATTGCCAGCTTTCTAAGCAGTGCTTTCACCTCACCTTGGCTATGCAAAATTTTTATGACTTAAATGGCAGGAGATGTTACTTATTTGGCTGATTTCTCCTCCTCCCCTCCTGTGGGAGCACTCAAGGACAGAGGACTTATTGGAGGCTGGGACAAAAACAGTCTTATCTATAACACATCACTGCTTAGAGCAAATATTGTTTCTAGCTTCTGATTCCCTTTTTCCCTAAGGTAAGTTTAACTCTCATTTAGTTTAGGCATTTAGTTTGGCTTTGCTTTGTTCCCTCCCTAAAGTGCCTAAAAGCAAAACATAATGCTGTGTCCCTGTTCCCTCTTGGTGTGGAAAGATTTCTGCATTTTTATCCAAAAAGAAAATAGAAATAAAAAACTGAGTGGTTCTTGTTTTGGTTTGGGCTTTTTATAGGATTTGCAATTTCTTTCTGTTGTACTGGAAGACTTAGACTAACACAGACACTAACAAGGGTATCATAACAAGGAAAACTGAACTTCCTCAGGCTCGAGATATGCTTGCAATGCCACTGTTTCGAACCTTGCTGCCATTTTTCTTCAATACAAAAATGCCCATCTGGAGTTTTTACACAGCTTACACTTCTATTTAAGCAGCTGATTCACTGATGTTTTAATCTTAAACCTTTTCAGGTTCCTTGCAGGAGAATGAAGAGTTTTATGTCGCTGTTTCTGTTGTCATTATGTTACAATTCCAGTAAGCCATGCTTTGGAAAAGCCTATCATTTAGGCTTTAGATTCTCATTTCAGAATTAGACTCTCATTTCTGACAAGCACAGTTGAAAGGGGTGGGAGGAGAGGTGTGAATGGGAAAAGAAAGCGAGGAGGAAAACAAAAATATATTTGATCTTGTGTTTCCCAATGATAAAGATGTAAAATTTGGGACAGGAATTAGATTTTAAGGAGATAATTTGGGACAAAGAAGGAGGGAGAGTAAGGGTAAGTGAGATTTATATGTTTTTTATTTTTTTTGTTCATCTTCAGAATTAGTGTTACTCAATGTATGGATGCAATGTATTTACCCACATTTACAATTAATACATGACCATAGTAATAATCAGTACTTAATTCTTGCACAGAATGTTTTTCACCATAGCAGTAGATCAGACAACAAAATGCAAAGTTTGGTAAACAAGTTACAGAAAAAGGATTTGTTTTGGTGAGGCAGCAAATGTGGTCCAGATTTCCTAATCTTCCAGATTATTATGTGTACCTCTAGATCATTAAGAACTACAAAACTCAATGAACTACACATTGTAATACGACAGTAGGAGTGTCTTACAGCTTGTCCTTGAAAGATGTTTGTATTGACAGCAAACAGCCCAAAAGACAAAGCCTGCACCATGACAATTCCACAAAATCACTTAAAAAACCAAAAAGAGTAACAATCCTCAGGGCTTCAAACCTTCCAAATTAAGGAATTAAAATCCCTATAAAATGTCTAACCCCCGAGGCTTTTTACTGCAGAATTATCACAGGTAAATATATAGATTATTTAATTAATCCACTTAGTTTTAAGTTGCCTGCTCTTTTATTTTCCTTCGGTGCCTCACTTTGGTGGTTTGAGCCCCCTGGCACCTTCAGAAATTGCTGAGAGGTGTCTGGTAGAAAGGATCAGAAGTTCACAGGCACAGGTGGATGTGGTGTAAGGGACCTTATCGCAATGTCTCAGTCCCATCTCCGCTCACCACTTGCCCTGTGGATGCAGTCCTGAGTTCGAAGGCACACCCAAAGTGGCACCCCAATGGTACAGTCTTGCCAGCTTTGCGCCTTTTTTTTTAATGAGATCAGGGTTTCACTAGGCTCTGGAGTCTGTGATTCAAATGCTCTCCTCACTGTTCAGTTAATGGGATCAGAGTAGCTCCATCTGTAATGTGCGGGTTGTCTCCTGGGTAATCTGCCTCAAGGAGATGAATTGAGAAGCTTACACCTTTAAATATGATGCAGTCAAGGAGAATTATAATTATTGCATGTATTAACACTGTGTACAAGGCCCAAATTACATGGTACAGAAAATATGAAATAAAATGGAATATTGCAATAGCCAATAGTCAGGAAAAAAACCCCCTCATTTATTGAGCATTATCTGTGCTGTTGGAGAACTTTGCTATGGAGAAAAGAAACAGAAGATCTATTCTTCCTGAAACTGCTGGAAGTCCTCTAGGGCCGTGAGGCAGATCATCATACTTAGCTTGTATGTGGGAGCTGGAAAGAACTCCATCGGCTTATCCTGTCATTTCTTCTTCCTCAGGATCAGTCTTTTTCCTCACTTTAAGATCAGAGAACAACTTTTGCCTCTTTTGCTGTCCAGCCTGGTTCATTCACCTAAGCACAGTTTAGTTAAAATGGTCATTTTCTTAGAGGAATTGTTTCCAGAAGGTGTCCAAGCATTCTCTATGTTGGTAGAGAAAGGAAGAGGCTGAGTGAATTCGGGAAATCATCTTTGAAGCTGACTATAGGATCTGAGTGCCCGGGTTATTTTTCTCTTACTGGGAAGTATGCATATAAATCCCTAAGCTTTCCAAAAATGTAGCCCAAAGGCTTCACTTGTCAGTCTTAGCCTAAAGGAATGTAGGTGTCATCAGTTACAAATACAGTTGTTGGCATTTAGCTATCAAACTACTTGATTTGCATGTATGAAGATTATTTCAACCTATAAATATTGGATCTCCTGGTGTTGCCCAAATTGAGTACTAAGCACAAAACCACACATACAAGATCAGGCTCTGATACCTCAAATAGTCTTCAGTAAACTGAGCGTTTTCCTGCTTAATGTTGACTTCAAAGGCACTGGAGGTTGAAGAGAAATATATTTTAAAATATAGGTCTAAATCCTATTTATTTGGCCCAATAAAAGCTGTTAGCTGACAGCACTGATTTTAACTGCTTCTTTCACCATTAAAATGTCTAAATTCAGCACTACATGAGACTGAGTCTTCATCAAAGAGATTTTCTTCCCATTACAAGCAGTTTAAAAATGATTGTAATTTCCATGGTAACAAAACTCCTACTATCCATACATTTCCCCAACTAATTCATTCTTCTATATGAATTAAAATATAGCAACTTGAACTTGTATTTCTCTGCTTCAGAAATCTGCTCCAAAGAACAGAAACACCATGTTGTATTGCAGATATGAGTAAGACATTTTCACTTCTTTTCTTAAGGGCTTCCTTCTTTCTGCATCAAATAATATTTTTTAACCTGACTCTTACCTTGTACCACACAAATGCCTAAGTCACAATAATAAGCACCTGAAATTACCTAAATCCTTTCCAGTTATTCTAGTTTCAAATATTTTACTGAGGATCACAAACAAGTACATTAGGGAGCAGCTTCAGAAAAGACTCGTGTTTGCAGTGAACCTGAGCATCCTGTGCGGTTTCATTGATATCAGGGGGACAAGACTGCAATACATCAAGTGTGGGTGAAAGTTTCAGCTGTAATGTATCTTTTTTTGAAAGTTACAAACTCTATGTTTGTGAGAAGAGAAAACAGGGTCTCACAACTGCACTTCCAGACACAGACCTGTATGAAGTTTTAAAAGCCTGCAGGAGGTGGCATGCTGAGTTAAAGAACTTGATATGGAAGTAATTAGGTAGCAGACAAGATGCAAAATAGAGAAAATAGTGGAATAAGAGCTTTTAAGAAAGTTAAATGATTGCTGAAATCTCTCCTCCCCTTAACATTCCCGACCTCCCTTAAGTTAAGGCAGGCACGATGAAAGATCTACACACTTTCTTCTTCTAATAATTTCCTCAGTAATCAAGGAGCGGAAGTTGTTAAGTGTAGTATGATCGGTTGGAAGAGATTTGTTCCAGCATTTGGCTCTCATGCCAAGAACACAAAACTATCTAATAGGAAGTCCTCCATACATGAGCAGGGAGTAGAGCTGAAGTGGCAATCAGCAGCTGATCAAGGCTATCTGAGACCAGCTGAACAAGCAGGAATTTCAGCAAGGGGTTCCTGAGCTGTTTTAGACTAGTCTGGGCTTCTGATCCCACCGGCCCTGATAGTAGCTCTACTCTTGGTGCAAAATCCTGCTACTAATTGCAAAGCTATACACGGACCACAGTGCAAGTAGGTTTGGAGGTAGAATAAACAAGGGAGTCTCCCAAGAAAAAAGGTGACATTTTGGTGAGACCTATACACTGGGAAATGGAATGGATTACTTGGTGGGATAGAAAGCTATGGAAATGTGAGCTCTCTTGCTCATTCTGCCATCTTCTTCTACCTCCCACCACGAGTAAGTAACATGTGGGTGGATAAGTGGATCCTCTGGCTTGGTTTAATGCCAGCAATGAGAACATTTGTGAAGCAAAGCCAAGCATGCTGGCAAACATCCATCAATCATTCTTTCCTTCATTAAAGTCCTCTCACCTTGTGAGAAGAAATTGATTATGCTACCATAGACACGCTTCCTCCAGCACTTCAAAGCCTGCAGAGGTGGAAGCTGGATTTGGGCCATAGTGCCTGGAGCCTTCAAGAGTTAATTAAACATAATAGTAACCTATATATTTACAGGTCCTTTTTTGATGACAGCAACAGAATAGAGGTTAACCCCACTTTTCAGGTTCTCCCTCAGGATTTGTTTGAACTTTGCTCTTCTTCCAACTCTCCATCAGGCATGAACTGGGTTCTGCAAGTCAGACAGAAATGAGTGCTGAACCTCCAGCTGCAGACATGGACCTCAGGGGTGGAAAGACTGAGTGATTTGCCGGAGGTTATATGTGAAAACTGTGGCAAGGTGCAGTTGTATTATTTCATCCTTTTCTTTTCTCAAAAATTCCCTGCCACCCTCCGTCTTCTGTGATGAATCATGAGAATACCAATACATATAACTAAGTATAAATGACATGTAGGCACTGGCTGAAATTCTGCAAAGCACCTTACTGCTGCTGAGGTGACAAAGAATGAGGAACAGAAATCCTCCAGATTTACTAGTCCTACATGCAAACAGCATTTATTTAAGCTGCCACATAAAGATCAACTAAGGAGCTTTAAAGACATCACTAAAACCTTCAAGCTGCATAACACTGATGAAAAATTTACTCGGAATCAACATGCTGCGCTGTGCTTACTAGCCCTGACAAGGTGGATAAAAATAGCAAGGAGACAATGGTGACGTCAATCAAAGACTGGGTGAGCCAAAGAGTTTTGCAAATACTCCCACGTGGAATGAGTCAGAGATGGAGTAGAGAGTTTGAGAAACTCAAGGCAAGCAAAATCTCTTTAAAAGAAGTTTCACTGTGTGCTCAGAAGCCTTAGACAATTTAAATTTAAAGCAACAGAGAAATGTTGAAAAGAGGGGGGAAAAAGAGTCCTGAAGGTGTTTCAGTCCACTGGCATGGTGAGAGGTTCTCTTATGATTTTTTCCCTGGAAGCTTTCCAAATAAAATGCTAGATGTGATAAATAAACCCAGATCTTTAGGCAGTATAAATTTCTCAGGTGATGTTTGGCAACAAGAAACCTGATCCCTATGCCTTCATGTGAGGATGTGACCGGCACCCTGCAGGACAGATGTGGTACAGAGTATTGATGTCTCCTATCAGTAGATAGAGACAAGGACAAGTTCTGCAGCTGATGGACAGACCATGGTGTGACATTATATGGTAATTTACGGTAGGAGTAAAAAAGCACATTGCAGCCAATTGGAAATTAAAAGAGAATTTTGGGAGGTAGATGGTCATGAAGTTATTTGAGTGTTTTCCTAAAACAATGAAAAATAATTTTGAAAAAAGAATAAAGGTAAAATTAAAAAACCCACAAGTGGCACATCTCTAAACATCCCAAGCAAAAAAAATGTCCTTAGGTTTATAGAAGATGGTACTTTTAGATGTAGTAGTCTACGGTCTCATATACATGCCACTTTCAAGTCCTTTTATGTTTACTTTGGACAAATATAAAACAATCAAGTTTTGTAAAATCTCTGGTTCTGAAAATCCACCAAAAATGTGTCCTTTGCAACATCTGAAGACCTACTCCATTATAAAAATACTTGGCTTCTTGACAGCATAAATAAAGATCTCTTGGATTAAAGGTGTCAGGAGTGATGTTTCCTTTCTAAGCTCATTACATCCATGAGTTTGATCATCTTGATCTACAGGGCATAAAGACCCTGCATTTGCATGCACAGTAATCAAAGCAAGTATTTTCCTATCTTCATTAGGCCTGGGACCAAGTTTTTTAGCAACTTCATGCAAATGGCTTTTTTTTTGTCCCATCAGGAAAGGTGCACAAATATGGTGCAACACAGGAGCTCCTGTCAGCTCATTTCACAATACACATCTTTCTCAAGGTGAGGAAAGAAGCTTCTTTCACAAAGCTTTTATCCACTCTGATTTTTTCCCTGAGTCAGGCCTTTTCCCCCCAGACACTTATTTTAGCAGCTGGTTTTACTGCATTTGAAGCCTGCATAATGCAAAATTTACACAATTTTGTTCTGAAAAAGATCCCCACCAATAACCAATCTCTTTTCCATTTCAGAATTGATTCTTCTTTGTAAAAGGCTCCCAGTGTTTTCTTTATCTGTGACCACTTGTGGATTTGGGTCTGAAGATGGACAACAGAACACCTCTAAGGGAACAGCTAAGAGACAACTTTTGTCTTTTTTTTTTCTGCTATATATTCTTCATCTTTTACTTATATTTCTTTGATGTTTCAGTCTTTTGCAACTGTTGAGCAAGGAAGATTAAAGCCATTATTGCTTTATTAAAAATTCAGTGTTCTTTGCCACTCCTTTCCTGTTTTTTCACTGAAAAGCCAGCCAAAACTAAGATACTATCTGTGGGTAGGAAGCATCTGAACAGAAAATGCCATGGTCTCTAATGGTTATGAGGAAAACCAAATATTTTGGTATACATGCAGCCTAATTATTAGCTCTTTTAAAGACAGCAAGTACTCACTTGCAGTGGAAGACCCATCCTAATATTACATACATAGTCATACACCAATTCTTGAGTGTCCTTAATATGGCAGAACAACAAGAACTTCAAATAAAGACTGAAAAAGTACTCATATTTTTCCTTTTAGCTTCTGGAATGAATGTAAAATGATGTTTAACTTTCTTTATGCTAAGTTTTAGCCATATAAAATGATTTTATCCTTCCTGTACCAAAATCATGAAGTACTGGGAAATCATACCTGCTATCACATTATGATTTTGGGAGAAGAGTTAAGTACCAAACCATAGTTTAAGGAAAGATACATATGCCTTATTAATTGCTTATGTCAGAACAACTTTACTGCTTCTTGTTGCAGGCTTTTGGCTTAACTGAAGTCTTTGGTTGAAGGTGGAAGCTTCATTTTGGCCTGGGGATAACCTCTGAAAGATGCAGTAACCTCACAGCAGAATAATGGCTTATCTGCACTGCTCATTTAAATACCACAAGATTGTGACCTGTCACTGTAATACTGTGGTGGAGACACTCAGGGAATTGCACGTGCTCCACTTAATAACGTGACTTGTTAGTCAACAGAGCCTTTGCTGGTGGGAGTTGTCTGTGTAGGCCTTCATGGAAAAAGTCTTACTTTTTATCTAACTATGGAATATAGAGATATTATTTTATTCAGTAAGACTCTTACCATAATTTAAATGGTGACTGCTCAAGGATTTCTGGGTGAAATCTGACCAACAGTTACCATGAAGTTCAGTGTTCAAACAAAAATGATTGCACATATTTTATAGCTATAAAATGGGAGGATATGGACTATATCTGACTGATTTCTTTCAACAAATCAAAAGTTTACTATTCAGAAGAGTAACTGTGTTGGAAACTGCCATCAGGATAAGGCCCTTAGGTATTGCAAAGTAAATGTCTAAATATAATCTGACTAATGAATGTATTTTGTAAGCAATTACTCTCATTTGTCTTTTGACAGGGCTTTCTGAAACATTACAGAGAAATGAAGAATACTTTTAATTTATACTGTATTAAATTATACTTGTATTAATTATTAAATAAAGATTATTACTAAAACTTAATGAAGAAACTATCATTATTATATCTGCCACAAATAAAAAATCTACCTATTGCATTGTAGAGATGATGCTATCCATTAATTAGTTTGTAGACCCCCAAATCTAAGGGAGTGCCAGAAATTTCCAGGATCTCCCTGACTCTCACATATATGTGAGATTTCTGATGAAGTTGAAAGATATGTGCTGTGTATTAGTTTCAATGCTTCTGCCTTTACTTCACTCATGTAATATCTTCGTCTTTCCAATCTACTGCGGAAAAAGCATCTGAGTATGTTGGGCAGGAGATGCACCTGTTGGGCTGTCCACAGAGGAGGTCTGAGGGTATGGAGATCCACCGTGCAGAGAGTGAAATCAAGCCACATGCTGAAACCTGCTGACCTCTATTGCTGAGCTCTACAGTAGTTTTCTTCTTCTAGAGGAAAGGAGGGATTTTTTGAGGGGGACATACCTGCAAAGCTGTGTACCACTGCCCACAAAACTGGCACCGACACAGTATCAGCAAGGGCTCTCTGAGGGGCTCCCACCACACTAGGGGAGAAATCCACCGATCTCATCTTTGCTGATCTTTCTGTCTGACAGTTACTTCTCCTCCTGCTTTGCACAGGCCCTGGGGAATTCACCCTTACTAAAAAAATTCAAAAAAGGGCATGTAGGACAGGCAGCTTTACAATTTTGATGTATTCATAAAGTCATGCAAATACTATACAAGTATGTGAGGTACTAGTCAGGGAGACAGTTTCAGTTAAAATAGTTGACATGCATATCTAGATAGACAGATGAACTATGTTGGGGTGAAAAATATAATCGTGCTTTTAATATTCATGAATGGTATATGGCTATACAGGTCTTTAGGGACAGGACAATACAGAGCCAGATATGTTCAGAACAGTTGGATGTCACTGGACAAACACATGATGTGATCCCAGAAGCCATGCTTCTCAGGACATTATTTTCTTATAGGGACAACGTCCTTGATCTTGAATGACTGCAGGTTTTAAGTGAATAGTATGTCAGTACTTTCCACTGAAGTCATTTGACATGACAACTTTAAAATACACAAAACATATTCTGCTGAAAAAGAAATATGTAAAATACTGGAGCCCAGAAATAAATACCTGCTAAATAAATATCTGGTAGCAGCTTATGTGCATTAAAAACAAACAAACATATATATACACATATATATGTAATAGTAGACACAAAGGCATATAGAAAAATAAATTTATAAACATATGCATATTTACATAAGATTCCTACATATTATTGACAAAAACAAACTATTCAGAAGGTGGCAGGCTTACTTATTCAAAAAAAGACATTTTATCACTACATTTTACTTGCTCTTGTTTTACTGCCTTGTCTGTCTCTCCTTTGTATTGTGGTAAAAAACAATCTCACATTTCTTAGCTGCTGATTGGAAAATCTAGAAACTAACTTGTTTGAAAACATGCACAATCTGATCTTGTAAGTCATCATAGTGGGAGCTGCAGGTGCTGAGCAAATGAAGAGCTGGTAAAGAAGCCTAAGTAGAGGTATCTCTGTCTTTAGGTTTTGGTATGGTAACTGACACCTAGCTATCAGATCTTGGACATCTGTTTGACAGTTTTGACTTGTAATTATTATGATGAATTCTTAAACAAACAGATCATAGTAGACAGTGGAAAGTACACTAGGATAAAGTGGAATCTGGTCTGTTACTAGGGCTGATGTATGTAGGAGGAATCAACAAATACTTTCTTCTTTTTTAAAATAAATCAGCAATTTTTTCTGCTCTTCTACTTCCTGAAAGCATACAGTACAATGCATTTGGCACTGCCAGTTTAAACCCCGAATTATTTGGTAGAATTACAACCTCAAAGCAAAAGATGTTATTATTGCTTTCACTATGATATAGTTACTGTGGCACATGCTTGCAAAATGAAGAGCCTAAAGTAATACTCCTAACACCCTATTCAGACACTCAGACGTAAGCAGACTGAAATCAAAGCATCTGTTGCTCTCCTTTAATTCAACAGGATTTGTGAGGGTAGGACATGTTAAGAATATAAGGTGGTTTTTACTTTGATTCCTTAATAAATGGACTTAGGATCCTCGCTGGAAAGCTGTAATGTATGTGCATAGCAAGGGGGTTACGGTGGCACAGGGTTAAGGTGGGAAGGCATCAGAAATCTCTTTGCTCTGTTTCAACCTTCTGAAATTTGATGCCATTCACCAGAGGTCTCCTAAGTGTAAAAGTTTGTCTCCTCTTGTTAAATTGCCACCTGCTCAGGGAAAAGCTAATCCATTAAGGTCAAGCAGTTCTGAGAAGGTGCTGCAGTGCCTGGGGCAGCCTCTTGAGTTTCACTTCTAGCAGCTGCAGGAAGATGAAGTCGGGATGGTCCTTGTTACTGAAATTAGACAGCTCAGGAAGTAAACAGAGCTTGCCTTTCATCTGATCTGACTTTGAGATGGGAAAGGTTGGGAAGGGGGGCAGAGCAGAGGGTGAATTCCTCTTCTAATTACTTTATGGGTCAGTTCTCCAGACTTTGTGTCAATGTCAGACATTCATAATCTTTTTTATTTTTAAATGAGAGAAAAGGAAAAAAAAAANGGGGGGCAGAGCAGAGGGTGAATTCCTCTTCTAATTACTTTATGGGTCAGTTCTCCAGACTTTGTGTCAATGTCAGACATTCATAATCTTTTTTATTTTTAAATGAGAGAAAAGGAAAAAAAAGAAGATTTTAGGGTTTATATCATTTAGTTCTCAATACCATGACTTTCATGGTGATTATTATATTTTCCTTTGGGAATGAGCGACCAACAGATCTAAGACAGGGGAAGAGCCATACTGTCTGCATAAACTTCTTGCCCCTTTACACAGTGAAACCTTTGCTTTTTGTGTTCATTGCTTGGCTTCTTTTCTCTGAAGTGGATTTGAGGATTATGAAAGGCACTGGACTGACATGCAGGCTGAAGCCCTTTTTTCCTCATACCCGAACTGCTGGGATAGCAGCCCTATGAGACCATCTCCTCCCCAGAGATCTGAAGGGACAGACACCAACAATAGAAGAGTCAGATGCCACCTCCACACCAAAGGTTTCCCACATCGTCTCCTCTCTCTGCAGCCTGTACCAAAGACTACCCTGCATAAACCATGGCCTCTCTAGGGGGGCATCATCACTTTGCAGGACTCTCTGATTTTCAGATGGTGACTGGAAAAGAGAGGAAAAAACCTGAATGATGGAAGATCACTGAGGAGCAGTGCCTAGGTGTGCTCAGCATGAGCTATAACTCATAGCGGCAGCAGTTCAGATGTGCTCCAGCAAATGAATGAACCAGACTCTATCTTGTTTTGTCTCACTGAGAGCCAGTATTGTCTGGTATCAGCTGGGGCAAAAGCAGACTTTTCAACACCTTTTTTTGGGTAATGTAGGCTGTGATTATATGAATTCCATAGGCACAGGCAGCCTTATTGCTTCAGTCCCCACTTCTCACACACCCACTTGGAGTCCTATTTTCACAGGGTTTTTAAGAGCTGCTTTAGAGAGCTGTGATAATCCAGAGGATTAGTGAGAGCCAGAGGGGAGCCAGACACATGATGCCCCACAACTGAAACATGCAGATGCTTTGCTTTGATGTGATAAGGTGCAATGAAGCCTTTTAAAACCGAGGTGAGTGTTTTGTAGAGCACTGCAGCATCTTAACTCTACTAGGGCCTTCAGAAGCTGAGATGCTGTGAAGACAGCTGGTCAACTACTTGGTTCAATTAATTTTTTGCCCCCTTGATTCTGCTCAGCCAAAGCTCTCTCCTCCACCTTCCCCCACCCCTCTGCTATACCAGTTTATGGGGCAGTGGTGGTGAGCAAGCAAACTGTATTTTACCTCTAGTATCCCCAGTGAGATGGAAAGATATCCTCCACCAAAATCAGTTATATCTGCATTATAGGTATCCAGAAGGAGCCTCTTGACTGGATGAAAAGAGGCATGTTCTACAGTCCTCTTTCTTCCTGTGACTTGCAGCAGGCTTTTGAGTGTCCCAGAGCCAATGGTTTAATTTGAAACTTTTCTCTCTTCTTCTAAACTAGGCAAGACACCCAGGTGCCTGCTTTTCCATCTCTAAATTCTCAGAGTGTTTCTCCACCAGAGACAGATACATGTAGCTACATTTCTTTTTGCATAATTGTTTCTCAAATTATATTCAAAAAATCTCCAATGTGCATGCAGATGCAAAGAAGTACATATTTAATCATATACCTGTATGTCCCTATATATATATGTACAACTAACTGGGGGACCAGGATGTTCACCTGGCAATTTTCTTTCGTGGTAGAAATCTGTATGAACACACTTGATGTCAGTTATGTCATTAGGCTCTAATGAGGATTATATTGTGCAGAGCATTTTAAAAAGCTCAGAGGAAAAACAATCTCTATGCAAAGTAGTTCTAACCTACAGAGTGCAAAATAACTGGATATGGTGATGGAATAAAACGTTTTTCTTGTTAGAAGATGCATTTTTCTAAGACTATGTTGAAATTACTTTTCTTACCCGATATCAAGAAAGCACAAATATTTAGTAGCACCTGAACTCAGCAATTCATAAATTCACCAGCAACTCTCAGTTTGTTTGAATCTCCAAGGATGCACATCATCAGGATTGCTTAAAAATATGACTCACTGATTACAGCAAGTCTGCACACCACAGATCCCAAAGTGTGCTCTAAGGTGCCATCAAGATATGTCCACAAGCCCTGCAGATTGAATTTTTAACTAAAAAATACTAACTTAAGTGAAACAGTGATAAAATACCATCATAGATACAGATCCTGAAGCCAGACATCTTTGCTTAGACCTTAGAATCCATACAGATTGAATTCTAAATGAAGTTATTGAAAACAACCTTTCAGCTTCATGACAGCTGGGGACCAGAATGCATTCAGAAGCCACCACATGCTACAAATCTCAGAATGATGGATAAGATACTGAGAGACACTACTGTCTTCTTCTTTGTGGTACTTTTACACTATTTTATCTCTTTTTTTTTCTCCAACATTTCGTACTTCTATTTCTCACATCTCAGGTGAGAGTCCTAGTAGGTAAGATAGAGACTACTGTGGAGTCATTCCTTGTGTGTGTAAATAATTACTGGGAGTTTTGGTTTCATTCTGCATTGTAGTGAAAACAAGTATTGAAATCTCAAAATTTGTCATTAAAAAGAATTTTGGGGGGTTTGGCCAGCCTAGTTTTTCTCCACCATCTGCTTGGCAAACCATCTTGTCTTTGGGATGCAGTTGGAAGAGATCTATTAAGATTAGTATAAATGCTGCTGGAAAATAAACACTTTATTGGAATTTTTATGTTATTCCACCAGACAAGGACACTCTTGCTAATTAGACCTTATCCCTCCACTGCCAGTTTCAGTTAAGAAGAAATGTAAGCAGTACACAGTTGGGATTTTGTTATTGTGATTAAACACATAGTTGTTTCAATGCAATATAGAGGAGATACATCATTCAGTATACCTCTGGTTATAGTTCTTTCCTTGGCACAAGTGTTTGCCTCTTGTTATCTTGGCACAGACCTAAAATGAGTATTTAGTCAAAAATGCCAACTGAATTCTAAAAGACCATCCAGTCAGGACTGGGCACAGTACAAATCTTTTAAAAATAATGACAATAAACCACCAAACTAATCAGAAGTATTTTTGGAATAGATCAATTATTGTAATGAAACTGTTCCTGACAAGAGCTGAAATCTGTAAACTGTGTTTCATAAGAGCCTCACATCAGCAAATCTCTTCAAGATGCTCTTTTTAATCTGCAATATCTTGGTTTCAAACTCCCTGCAGAATAAGGGATTATCTCTTTCATTTTAATGTTCCAAAGGTACAGTACTGCATATTCTTTCAAGAGTCACTTGACAAAGAGAACAGAAGATGTTAGCCCCTTTATGAAGTGGAAAGCTTTAAAAAGCTCTTATTATTATTCTGCAAAATGCAAACACAGCTCAGGAGGGGTCCCTGTTAGGAAGCGATTTGCATCTTTTGGAATGATTTAGAACTGACGAAGAAGAAAACTTGAGTGGCTTCTTACCCGCTGTGGACCTCGAAGGCTTAGGCAGAAAAGGAAGTTAAATATTGAAATTATTTTGCTATTGAACGACACAAAAGCTGATCTGATATTTAGGCCTTTTGTCCCTGCTTCTGGGCCTTTGTCACTTTATCGTCTGTGACCTTGACTCAGGGAATCACTGATCTCCATTTTATCAACAGCCAGTGGCTGCACCGTCTCTTGCTGATATTGACAGCACATGGTGCTGCTTAAAAAATTGCACTGTCTCACTTCTCAAGAAGTTAGTTTTTTTAAAGATTTCTTTATCTACTGGCAACATTAAGATTTTCTTTACAATAAATTCCACGTAGCTCTAGGACAGCAAGCTGGATTCAGTGACAGAATCATGAGGAAGTAGATAAATAAGTGGGTTTGGGCAATTGTCTCTGGAAGTTCAGCATGTTTTAAGATATTCTAAAGAACAGATGACTTTCCCGAACTGAAGAAACTGTAAATGGGAATCAGAGGCAAATAACAACAAAGAATGTATTTAGAAGACTTGTTTTCCTTATAGAAGACCAATGTACCACAACTAAACCCATAATTTTAGATAAAATTTACTGTATACCAAAGTTAATGTCTTTTACAGAGAAGCCCATAAGAAATGCTACAAAAATATGTGGAAGATCAACGAGTTTTTTGACCATTAGATCTGATTCAGGAATCTGCAGAGATACAAGGTGATAACTCAGATTTTTAACAAGAATTACTGACACTACTATTTGTTATATAACTCAATTTGATGGAAATGAACCAAAATTTCTAGCATATCATGCTCCTTTAGAAGAATGGAGTTTGCCTGTGAAGTCTGTGAAGTCAACACAAGCTTCACCATTGACTTGGTGAGGACAGAGAAGAAGCAAAATTTGAGCTTGACCAGTCACACAAATGCCAGAGAAATGACCCATCTAAATTATCACTCGTTAAAGAGCTCTGAAGGAGCCCCAAACTTCAGTTTCATTTCCGGGATGCAGTTACTTTCATGATGTATGGGACCATAGATTGTCCTAAACTAAAATCACACTTATAAAGAAGATACTATAAAGGCCAGCCAGCCACGGACACACCGTGTTCCCCATTTGTCTCCTTTGGGCCCCCCACACCCAGCCTGGATCTCTGTCCATCAGCCACAGACAATGAGTGTCTGGGCCCATTGAAGTCAATGTTGAGGATGCCACTGACTACCACAGGGGCCGTATTTCATAGAGTCACAATGGTCTACACAAAATGGAATAGCTTTTTAAGCTGCCCCTTTTAATCTTCCACTTCCTGTCTTCTACAGCAGTGCATTTTGAGGTAAACTGGGACTGATGGGAGCCAGTGGAATATTCTCCAGTCCACCCTTTTTGGTGGAGTTGTTCCTTTCTGGCAGCTGTGCCCAGAGATGCAGAGGAAACCCTATTTCAACCAGAAACTTCATAGCACTGTGGTTAATAGCCAAAATAAAGGAGTCCGTAATTGATAGGCTGACAGTGATTGCAAAAGGATGAGATATTACTGCTTCTCCTTATTTGAGATTGAATCCTTATTTTAGCAAGGTGATAAAGACCCTTGCAATTTGGAAGATAATTTTCAGTTATTCTGGGCTTTAGTGAAATGCTAAATAAAAGCACATAGCACAGTGGTGTTCTGAGCTTGATGAGTGCCTTCTAGGGACTGCAGCAAACAAGATTAGTAAATAATAATCATAGCAATCAGTGGTTCCTCTTAAAAGATTGAATATTCAGAAAAGCAAAGAAGAAAGGCATTCTGAAATTTATGTCCACAGTGTCAGGTGAGAAGAAACAACATGCAGAAAATCCAACATAGCAAAAGTTTAACTTTTCAGATGGACCAGGACATTGCCTCCAGACAAGCTCAAAGTCTCTTGGATTACATATCTAGACATTTGGTGGCCAGCTATGATTGGGCAATTGAGAATAAAAGCAGTCTCTCCTCGGCAGCAAGAATATAATAATGCCTCTGTTACTACACACATTCTTCCTCCTTGTGCTAGGCTTCTTGCTCATATCTGATTCATGCTGAAAAAGTAAGGATATGCACTAAGATCAGAAAGCAGCATGCAGGAGCAAGGATGTTTCTTTTGCAGAGGAATGGCACTGCATTTAATAAATGTCCTCGGCCTTAGTTCATTCAAAAGCATTTCATAATGAAGCCCATTGTTTAATCTTCTGTCCTCCCATAGTTAATAATATTCTAATTATAATAATTATTATTTCTTAGCATTTACATAGCACTATATATCTTTAAAGCATTCTCTAGCTATGAATCACACTGCTCACAAGTTAAGTTATAGAATTAGCCAGGATTTCCCTGCTAATTTTTTGAAAGGAAAAGAGTTTTTTAAAGTCCTGATTTTTTGATGTGGAGAGGTATAGTTCCTATCAGCTCATATGTGAGCCTGTATATCTGGAGCTTTTGGTCTGACAAAGTAGCCTAGTTCCTTTGGGAAAAGATAAGGACCACAACGTGTCCGTCTGTGGCATTCAAAGAGCTCCGAGGAATACTGAACAGGGCCCAAAATGGATAAGTAGATTTGGTCCAACAAATTAAANGTATTTTCAATATTGTGATTTAGAACGCATAAATTTTGAAGTAATGGATTTTCCTTCAAGATGAATGTCCAAGTTTTCATCAGCTCTATTAAGTCCAAAACTGTGACAGAGCATTGTGCCACTTCCCTCACCTCTAACCAGTTGCTGTGTGAACCAGGGTCTCAGAAAGCAAATGGGGAATTCAATGTCTCCATCTGAAGAAAGAGCACAAAGAAAGAGGCAATTGTGTTCTTAAATAGGGAAAGGCCAGTGCTGGGACTTGGATGCCCAGACTTCAGATGCATATAAGTACCTTGCTAGCACAGGAGCACAAGACTATTCACTCAGCCTTGGTCACCAGTGGCCACAGATGGAGAAGGACATTTGCTCGTGGTCTCTGCACAAGATGCATGACTGACACAGGCAGGTCAAAATCTCCTCAAACATGCCTGTTTCACTTCACTTCACAACTGAAGTTCTTTTTCTTAGGTCAGAGCTCTGAGATGGCTCTAGGTAGACAAGATTATTCCCTTGTGGATGAGGAAAAGTGGTTCATATGGCTTTACTGTTAAAGAAACTTGTGTATTGACCAAAAAAGCAAAGTCTCCTTTCTTTTAAATTTTCACTATCTCTGACCTCCCCACAGAAAGCCATGACTTTTCACCTTCTGATGGCCTCTCTGAGAGGCACACAAGCTTGGGTTTGGTCCATAGATGATATTAAACCATTATGTTCAACAAGAAACGGGATAATCTGCCAAGAAAATAAGCACTGCTGCATTTAACTTCATAAGAGATGGTTACTCCTGGACTATGTATATTAATGAGTTTTGAATGAGTGACGTTTGATAAAATATTCACCATCTCTTCAACTTTCTTTCATTTCTTTTCTTGCTGGAGCCCTTTCATATTTGAAAATTAATTATGCACACCATATTTAACCAGGGTGAAAATGAGACTTACATGGAACCTTTCCAGCTCTTCATTACATATTTAATTGTTAAAATAATCAAGCTATCCATCACACATTCTGCCACCCAGTCGTCTGTCACCTTGGAATCAGTCAAAAAGATCACAGAAAGAGAAGTGTAGTAACAGAAATTTCACATTTCTTGAGCTGAGCAGTTTTGCTATTGAGAGGAATGGTCTTGTCATGGCATAACTGTATAGTGTTTGCAAAAATAACAAACGGCATCTTCATGGCATCTTCTGTGCTTTGGGTTTCCTCCCATTAATACCTGAAAACTATCACCATGTTGTAGGAAAGTTCTTCAGCACAGAAGAAATGCAAGTTCCTGTGCCTTCTCATTGATTTTAGATCCTGGCTAAAAACACTTTACAAGGTGCACAGTGATCTGGCCAGCATTTAATAATAGCTACATACTATGTGATGCTTTTCATCAAAAACTTGTCTGTGGACTTCACTAAAATGCTGGGTAACACAGACCTTGCTTAATGGATGGTGAAACAGGAAGTCTAGAAAAACGTCAGGCTACAGCAGTAATCCATCAAACATAACAAGACATTTTTTGGAGCCGAGTGCTTTGTCCCAGAAAACCACAAAGCAAATGTAGGAAGAAGGATGAAACTTCCACCTCCTGAGTTTGACCACAGTGCTCCTTTCACTGAGTTTTTCACATACCAAGAGCTGCATGAAGTCTGCTGGGATGTTTCATTTAAATATGGGGCTCAGTGCTGCAGGATCAGAAGCCCTTATGATGCCATAAATGCATAATATGTGAAAGATGTAAAGTACAAAGAATTCACGGATTTTCAATGGACCCTTGGATTTTAGAAAGTAGAGGAATAAAGGTGTGAAGAGGAACAGTGTTGTTTTACTTATGTGGGTGTCATTCCCTGACTATCTCAAAAGCTGAATGTTCATAATGTCACCAGGAAAACAATATTGCACACAATATTTTTTAAATATAGATATATTTCAGTAGTCATAAAAATATAACCTGGTTTCAATTCACAAAGGAGCATAGATGAGGTGCAAGTTTTAACTTTTCATATTTTACTCAAATTTTATTTCACTTTGTTCTGTGCTAGAGACAAAAGGATCAAAAGGAATATCTAATTCTTACAGTCAATCCCACAGAGGTGAGATTTTTCAAAGGCATTTTGGTGGGAACAGAGTAGCCCAGTTAGTTTATTTAAGCCCGGTCTCACTATGTATTTCTCTATAAATAAAGTATGATTTCAGTTTAATACCCAATTTTACATAACCAAGGGTGGGCTTATAACTAGGCATGTCTAACAGAGCTCAACAAAACTGTAGCTTTAAATGTCTATTAACTAATGCTTTAGCAGTCCCTAGCAGTAATTGTGCATTGCCCTGTGGTCTAAAGGGAAAATAAGCTTTCTCTTATTTCATACACAAAGGTAGAACAAATACTATTAAAATCTAACTGGAGAGCTTTCTAGAGAGTATTAAATAAATTTCAGCTCAGGCAGGCTGTGATGTATTGTGAAGGTCACAGCTGATATGAACAGTGAAATAGCTACTTGCAGGGAAATAATGCATTTGGATAAAGAAGTTGTGCCTATCAAATAGGGATATGAGCTGGAAAAAGAAAAAAAAAAAAAACAAAGCAAATAAAAAAACCCACAGAAGATGCAAGAATCACAAAACAAAAGTCACCAACACCAGCCATAGCTTGAAAAGTATCAAGGACAGAACCAGTGAAGCGAATGATCTATCTTATAAATTAGACTTCAACTAGTGTAAAAGCAGCCAAAGTGAGGGCCCAATTGTTTTTGTAGCCTGTCGGAAATAATTTCAAACCTGACAGGATACCATGGCTCGTAGTGTGATCTCACAGATTTCAGTGGTCATGCTGAGAGATGCGCTGAGAAGCACGGTAAAAACCCTGATAGCAAAAGCACTGCTGCCAGCTTTGCTGTACTAAAAAATTATCATTCACTCCAAATAGCAGATCAGGCAAGTGCTGAATGACTTCCCTTTCCTTCTCTCCCTCCTCCTCTGCCTGTCTCCCTGCTACCACCCTCTTTCTTCCCCTTTCCACTCCCTGGGAGGACATGAAATGTTGTGTTTTATAGTATCAAAACCAGCTGTTATATCCAGTAACAACAAACATCAAAAGAATTACACTGTCATCAAACTATCTTATGATATCATTAGTGTCCTAAATTAAAGCAAGATGATTGCCCCAGCAGAGAGCAATCAACCATACACAGATACTAATGCTGCAGGTAGGTTGCAGAGTTCTACTGGAGGAGAAGGTGCCGTGCCCTTGCTCTGTAATTATGCCGGTAATCAACTGACAAAGCCATTTCTTCAGCTACAGATGACAACAGGCAGAGCCACACACTTTGCCTGTCTGAGATGGGGTGCCTATGCCAGCTCCTCAGACGCCCAGCTGCTTGGCCCAGGAGGGCTCTGCAGCCTGCCACACTCAGGTGGGAGAAGGGCAGGTCTCGTCAGCCCTGCAAGATCGTACAAGTACTGCCTGGGCCAACATGGAGCCCCAAGCACCAAGGGAAGTCGTGACATCTCTTTTGCTGTTAAAACCCTGGAGTTTCCTCAAGCAGGGCAACAAAAGGGACTGGTGGATGAAGGGATGGTGGCAGAGGCACCTGGTTTGGAGTGCAGGGCCCTTGGGTGGGGGGTGCTATTGACTGCTTAACGCTCAAACCTCTACCCATAAACTTCCACTTTTGGATATCGCTCTCTTTTTGGAAGCTGCAGTGTTGATCTGCAGAATGGGAATGCCTCTGTTTTCTGGGTCAGGAAAGATTTATTCCCTCTGACTTATAACCTCGTATACTTGGAGTAGTATCATTACTATTTGCATTTGTGTGATACTACAAGGCCCAGTCCAAAACATATTCCCTGGAGATTAATATTTTCCTGGCAGAAACATTTACTAATTCCACTAAAGGTACAGTTTGAATCCATTTAACTTATGTGGACAATCTTCAAGCTGGTGGGGAGGAAGGAGAGTCCTCAGAGGAAAACACTAAGCAGGGATTGCAGGGAACTGAATTCAGTTCTTAGCGTTGATGCAACTGTCAACAAATCACTTCATTATCCTGTACCCACTGTCCCAAGTGGAAAGCAGAGATATTTTCTTTGATCAGCATATCCAATTCTAAAGTAGCTGTTCAGGACAATAGTCATTTAACAAATGCTTTCATTTCTAGAGTCTATCACAATTTGAGTCCAATAGCAATTTGGCTGTCTAGCTACGGTGCTGTAAACAACAACTGTGCTGGTGGGGCTCATGTGCAACTAGAAGATGGGATACTATTCCATTTAGCTTTTTCTCAGTAAAGATGCTCAGCTGAAGCTTTCTTGCTTCACCCCAGGTCCCCAGCACTATCTCCTCAGTTCAGTACCCACCAATTTAGTGATCCGATCCAGGTTAAATGTCCATGATTTTTTTTTCCCCACTCACCAGATCCTACACACACTTGTACTAACACAGCTAAAGGGTTGGAAGATGAAGAGTGGAAAGAAGAGAATTATTTTACTTCCAAAACTTTGCCTTGCTGCTGAGAAAGGTGCTTGCAATGCACTCCTGTAGACAGGCCAAGGCAATACTGTCTTTGTTTTACAGTCATGGAATGAAATCACAGAAGTGTTAATTGTTTTGCCCCTGGTCACACAGGAATCTATTGCAGGGCCAGAAATATAGATCTCCCATATCTCGGATCAGTGTCTTAATCATGAAATAATCACCAGAAGGTTGAATAGCTAGCTTGTCTGTGGAAATGGAAGGGGGTTTTATTGCTATGGTCTATAAAGAGAGAAATGGCAACAGTGCATTTCTAGTTCCTGGAAATCTTTAAGTTAACTTATATTCTGATCATGGGAAAAATGGCACTGTGGGGTTCCCTGTTTATTCCCTCTTAAAAAAGGGAATAAATTTTGCAAACTTTGTATGAAAAGTTACTTTCATATGAATTTTGCACAATTTGCAGTCTAAAGGAAGGTGCTTGCACAATGCAAACTCAACTGAGGACTGAAAAATCATACTCTTAATTTTCACTCTTAAGTCGTCAGTAGCCAGGAAGAGTTTTCAAACATATTCCAGAAGTCAAAGGTCCAGAAAAAGAGATACTTGTTTAATTTCTCTTGCTCCTGCTGGTGGCAGAATGCTATCCAAAATTTGGAGGCCTAATTTCTTTCAAACTTACCCTGAAATAAAAGAGAAAAATCTTACAGTCCAATTCAAGCTATCTAATTTCTAAGACAGAGTTACCTTCTAGAATACATAAATATTAATACCAATAATAGAATAATAATATTCCTTCACACTTGATTTCAAGCAATTATTTAATTTTATTAATCCAAACAGAGCAAGTAGGATTTCACTTGCCCATTTCACTTTCTCTTTTTGTGATGAATCCTTCTGATTGCAAACTTTCATTGACTTACATTGTGCTGTCCTGCAGGTGCCAGACAGGCCACAGAACTGCTCTGCTCAAACACAGGTGTGAGGCAAAGGGTGAGATTTTTTGGACACTTCTCCACAAATACAGTTGCAGGAGGCAACTCTGTGGCATCCACCAGCACTCACCATACTCAGGCCGTGGTTCTGTTCCTGCTGGAGCAAAGGGCCTTTTCACCTAAGGGTAGAAGCAAAAGGGTGCGATGCTGCCAGGAACAGGGCTTCTGGCAATGAAACGCTTGGTCAAGCCCAGATTTAGCTGATCCAGCACTGGCAGGCCTCAGTTCCATCAGGAAAGAAAATGACCATGTGAGCAAAAACCCTTTCCCTTTTTCAGATTTTAAAATAAATGCCCAGTATTTGTCCCTTAGACTCACACTGGCCCAAAATTTCATCCACCTACAAAGTCCAGCTACTTACTACATCCTTTGTTTTGTCCTTCAAATATTTCATAGATTTATTTGTTGGTCTCCTCTCTATTCCTTGTAATTTAGAAAAAAAAAATGAATGCATGTCTCAAAATACTGACTGGGGTTTTTTGGGAGTATCAAAAGGCAAACTTTCTTTTAAGCATCTACGTCCAAGACAAGCCTGAGATTTTATTTTAAGGCCCGCTCGGTGGCCTTGTGTTTGCACAAAACAGCAGCATGGTGAGACAAATCCTTCCTTATTTCTAGGAACTATATACTGCTCACATCCCACAGAGGCCCCACACTGAAAGGCTCCATATATGGCTGGAATTCACCACAGGTATGTGTTTCTAATACAGTGCTATTGCCTCCCTATTATTTCATGACTTTCCCTTTCCTTTCCCCCATTTTGAAAGAGTTCTCAATTGCTTTTGTGAAATAAATACTGAGAGAACATGTTGACAACAAAGGCTGAGGAAGGCATAATAAAATTTAAAAACTCTAATAATGCAGTAGGAATATTGCAATAGTGTAGTATCTTTCAACAGATATTATAGAAGAAAGCATTAATTAAGCTTCAATCATTTAACCTTTGAGGTAAGTAACATCACTGTACACACTTCACTAATGAGTAAACAGAGGCCTTGGCATGTTACAAGCCTTGTTTAAAGCTACCCAGCAGGTTAGAAGAAAGGGGAGAGAAGTAATGAAATTAAGAGCAGCAGAAAGTATTTCTAGCACGACACCATGCAAATTCTCTTCCCTACTTCCAGTAGCTAGCACCATTGTATTTCCCAAACTAAGGTGGTTTTATACATATAATCCATGGATTAACCATCTTCCTGTCATGATGTAGGAGCTGCGCTCTTTTCTGTAGGTATTATTCCAGGTTTCCCCTTTTCTTCATTTGCCTACTGACTCCCTTCTTCCCTCTCTGCTTTGCTTTCTTCACTTCCTTGCTTCCAAGCTGGCAGCCGAGGCTGCAGAGGTCAGAAGAGTCATTTTCAAGTAAGGATACCTTTGCAAAGGTGCAGGTTTCCAAAGGGTTCATTTAAAGCCTGAAAATATGGCAACAGATTGTCAACTGCCTTTTAGCAAGTTCCTAACTGCAGCATCAACTATGGAGAGGAAACCTCTGTATGCATTTTACTTGCTCAACCTGCACAGTCACCTCTTGGGATCAAGTCACATTCAAGGAAGTCATCCCCCAGGAGGAGAACAAAACAAGTGTGGATTTCCCACAAGACCACCTTCATGTAAAATTTTCTCAATGCCTTCCTGGAGAAAACAGAAGAATAGGAAAGTTAGGATGGACAACTAGGTCTGCAGGGGAAAGAAAATCAACCATCTTCTCTTTACAGACTGGACTTTTGAGGATCAAATGTAAGCCTCTTTCTGAGGCCTGGAGTGTTTCCAGACAGCTGTGGACTAAGGGGGTGGGAGAGACAAGCTTTCCTCCCAGTGCATACTTATCTGTATTTGTGAGCAAAGTGCTGCACTACTACAAAAGTGGCACAGATAATGTGCCTTGAAGATGCAAAATCAGTTAGCCTGGCACATCTTACAGACCTCTATAAAACAGAAATGCTAACAGGAATACTGAAGAAGGGAGTTAATGAATGAAAACTGTCAAGGATCTGCCCCACAGTCATTTTCAACCTTCCTTTTTTGCCCAATCTCTGCCCTAGCTAGTGATGTTTCCTTTCCTCCTCATTTTGATTCAATAGCCATGACAGAAGTCCGCAGCTCCCCCTCTCTCCCATTTATTCCAAGATATAATGTAGTAATTATACTTACATTTTTAAAGGTAGACATTTCTCCATAGGCCCTATCAACCTGTGGCCTCACGATTATAATTACTTGATCTACAGACTGTTAATTTTTTATCTTTCATAGGAATAAAATAGCACAGGGATAGAACACAAGGAAATGCAGAGAAGTTGCAGACAGATACCAGTTAATGTTCTCTAATGACTACTGTATATGGCAGGAAATACAAATATCAGGGGCATCAGAGCATGCCTGATTTTACTTATATTTTTTCCTAATTTCCTATTTGTCAGCATGTCAACAGACTCAGTGAAATGAATTAAATTTCTAGGTGGCTTCCCGGGTTATAAACAGCAAGAAAACCGTCCAAGTAGGTTTCTGTTTATTACTTTTCCAATTAGATTTGCATGGCATTGATGCTTGCTCTCAGGAGTCCATTTGCAGTATTGGGAAAGGGTGTGAGTGAAATGAGGCCAAATCCACGACAAGTTTCTACTTAGCCTAGTTTTCCCTCAGTTACTTATGACATTTCTGTTTTTCCAGCCTGTAAACAAGATGAAAACCAGGAAAAGCAAGACTTGGTAATAACAGTGCTTACTCTGGCTGGAAAAAACTGGTCCAAAACAGCAAGCCTGGCTTTGATTACATGTAGTAATCAAGCTGTGTTCATAATTACTTGACTTAATGTCTCAGGAAATGTTAATCTGCACATGGAAATCTTGGTTCTAGAGACTGTATGATCCAGTGACATTGGATAAGAAGTTAAGTACTTCATGCTTCCTTTTTTTCCATTGTAGTTTCATGTTGGGGAGGGCTAACAGAGATAATGGAAAAGCTGGTTAGTAAATGAGCATTTTTATCTTCTAGGCCAGGATGGTAACAGTGCTAAACAAAACACCACAAACAAAACATATTAGCGAGTCAACGAAGCTGGGTGTAACTTACATGGGAGGGTTTGGTATTTTCCACTGTCCTTAAAGTACGCTAGCCTGACAGCATATATTTTAGTATACTTCAGAGTTTAGTGAACTAGAGTAATACTTTGCTGAGGACATCACAACATAGTAGAAGTACTCTGATAGCAGGGTGGATCCCAATGGTGACTGTTCAGGGTAAACTGTAAGTTTTCAAGTACTGTTTCCTCAACGTCTCCTAAAGAAAGACACACATTAGATGTCAGGACTGTTAACTACGCCACGGTGAATTACACAATTGCACATGCATTCAAAAATAAAATAAAACTGCTTCAGGACTATACAGCTCACTGGGAGTGGGAGGTGTGGGGAGACTAAAGGAGCTCATGGGATGTGTGTTTTCTTGTTTACATGACAGGTAAGTATTGTAGTACTGAAGAAACTCTCCCAGTCCCCATCAAGAGTTTCACTGCATGTGACTAAGTTATTTTCATTTGATAGCAAATACCAGTTTCTTTTTGTCCTATGTGAATGTCTTTCCTCCTTACAACTGTTCAACTGCTTCCCATTGCTGCCAGTTAGACACACAAAGAGCTTGGGGAGGGAGTGGACAGAAGCTTGGGGAAAAAAATCATAAGTCATTCTGCAACATAGGTGAAGAAGTGCTTAAGACTACATTTAGGTTTAACAGAACAGCAAAAGTATGAGTAAAATCTGGCAATCTGGAGAATGAGCCAAATAAATTGTGATTATTTTGGCATGTACTTGAATAGCTGTTTTCAAGCATTGCAGAAGCTTAGGTGCTATTTCATCTTGTCAGCAAAACTTAATATGTTTCTATAGATCAGAATTATTTTCAACTATTTGACATAAGTATGGATTTTCTACTGAGAACTCTGGATTTTATTCATTGTCAATACATCCTAGGCCTGCATTTGCCTTTTCCACGGGATCAGCCTGATGGGTCTCAGCCATGGATGTGCTTGACTGATTGCACACCCAATTCTTTCCCATCTGTTATTTACAGGTAGGAAGCTCTAACAAAAAACACCTAAAACTGTTGCTGCTTCATGGGTAAGTGACCAAGCACTTCATGCTACTGCTCAGATCTTGAATAGTATGCTCTCTCCATTGATTAAGACTCCCATCCATACTGCCTTTCCAGTACGTATGCTTTATATCTCCACAGCCAAGGTTTCCCAAGGTTAGGAAAACCTCAACAAATTTCATTAGCACTCTCTTGCTTTATATGACATGGTCGGTCATGCAAGTATTAAGTAAAACCTGTCATAAGACTGAGCCTGCAGGAACCTGTAACTGCAATACCTACTCTTTCAGCACAAAATACTGTCATATGCCCTTTAACCTGTTCTGCCCCACTTCAAAGCACTTGACCAAATCCTCCCTTTATGCCTTGGTAATTTTCTACCCCTGTGATACCAGTGCTTCTCGCAAGTCCAGTCAGACAAAATCTTCCGCACTTTGTTTGTCTAAGAAAGCCTTACCAAGAAGTAATATCAGTTGAGTGTGGTAACACTCTACATTGCTGACCTGTGCTGCATTCTTCTCCCCTTTCCCCCATTTGTTTCCACACTTTTTAATTATTTTCTCTGAAAACAAGTCCCAATAACTTTTATAATCAAAAGTTATAGACCTGTAGTTAACCAGATTTTTATTTTAAAATCTTGAATAAAAGTAACAGATCACAACCAGCTAGTTTTTAAAAGCAAGACTATGAGGAGTAAACAATATTTTTCAGATAATATTTCTGGAAATAAGCAGCATAGAAAATAGTTTCCCATGGGTGTCAATAGCAGTTCATAAAATTTTACTCAGTTATCAAAGCATGTGATAGTTTAAACTGATTCAAATCATACTGTTCATGGTAGAACCTCCCCCATATGTGTTATAGGTGAACAGCATTATCACACACAGAGAGAGTTTGGCAAGACTAAAAAAATGGTGATCCTTAGATTTAAAAAGTAAATAAAAGGAAGATAGCTGACTCAGACCTCCCCAAATCCTTTGTTCTTTATAGCTAGCAATATAAAAACAAATAAACAAACAAATCAGCCCATCTCAGAGGTAAGCCATGCATAGAACTTGGTCCCCACATATTTCTGCCTAGAAAATATCTCTGGATTTATTTGCTGTATGCAAAATGCTGACTGGCACAGCAACCATAGAGTGACTAATATATCATTGTAATCAAGGACAGCTGGTTTTCTTGTGGAGTTACCAAATTCTCTTCAGGAGCCCTAGCTTCTAATTATCTCTAACTAGGAGCAGCCTCCACCTTGCCTTCCCTCCCCAGCAATACAAGAGACCGTGGTGCAGCACCCCCAGCCTCCAACTCTTGCTCCCACACCACGGGAGGCAATGTATTAAACATACAATGCATGTTCTAATAAGTGGAGCCAACGAGAGCTAAAGAGCTTGCAGCTGCTGGTACCACCTGTGTCCCTTCGCTTCCAGCCAGAACAATCTCCTCCCTGCAGTCCCTAGTTGTGGAGAGAGATAAAAGAGGCAGAAAGTGAGAGTGACATGTCTGGCTCATGTCCTGCTCTCATCATGAAGGAGCCAGTTGATCTGGAAAGCTTGCTTGCTTCCTCTGTGAATGTGGATGATTGTGCCTCTTTCCCCCACAAGCAAGCAAACAAGGTGGCTGTGTACGAATTTCCTACTTATTCCTCTGTGCAGTGTGCCCCACATGCTTGTTACCATGGTTCACGGAAGTGCAATTTCATTAGTCATTCCTGTTGGCTGTCCTGAGTCATGAGGGTTGCTGTGAGATGGTAAACTTGGCTTGAGCAGGACACAGACCTGGTGGGTAAATGTGGCTTTGGCAGACTGAATGGAAATCCATCCTGAGATCCATTTTTTTTTAAGAGACATTTTTATAAAGGCTGTTGACAGAAAGCTGGGGTATCTTTTTTTACCCTCCTCTTTTTTTTTTAATATGCTGTTTCTTTTTCTCTTGCCTGACCGAGTGGTGATATGGATGCCTTTCAAAGTTTAGAATTATCTGTTGGTTACTTCATTGCCTCAGGACAACTGGCATCCATTCAGGGATCAGAAAGACCATCAGTTGTTTGGATCTTTTTCCTTTCACATGGAGTTTTGTTTTGCTTTTTCTCTTTCCATGTATTTCATTTCTGAGTTGGCTGTTTTGAATCGATGCCCATCTTGGGCCAGATTGTGCCATTAAAGCACTGGCCAGTATTGTAGCCTGGATGGAAAGCAGGGCTGGCAGAAATAGGCAGTCACATAGATTCACTCTAGATTATTACCAGTATTTGTTATCAACAATGAGAGCTGAAACTGTTCTTTACATAATTTCTTCTGTATTCTCAAACTAGACTCTCCTTTCTTCAAAACACCATCTGCAGTTTATCCATTCATTTTAGATATCCTCTCTTAGCTGACATTCCAAGCATGAGTGCTGGAGAAAATTCTGTCAGTCAAGTTTTATGAGCAACACCTGTACCCCTACAGTCTTGCCCGTCTTACTTCTCAGATCTAGGGGCCTTATTCCTTCCTTTCCCTTGCATCATGTCAGAATGTTACTGTGTCCCAGTTTGGGCCAAATTCAAGGAAAATGTCCAAAGGGACGTCTCCTCAAAGAAAGGCAGGGCACTGCCGCCCCTCCCCACCAGGTTCGGGAAAGAAAAATATTCCCTGGAGGAATGTGAAAGTGGAAAAAAAGAGCTATTTATTTAATGAACACACAGGAAAACAACAACAATGCCAAACAACAAAATCTCTCTCACTGTGGAGAGGAAACCTGGAAGATTTCAGAGTCCTCCTGTGGGGTGGTCTCTCTCCTCTTCCTTGGAGCTGGGTCGAGGTGGGTGCCCCACTCCAGGCCGGGGGAAGGTCCCCCGGTGGAGTCCAGATGCTCTGGTGGTTTGAACAAGTCCAAAGGAGAAGGAAACAAAACCAAGTTTTCTCTCCATCTCTCTCCGAAGAGAAAGAGCCGAAAAGCTGGCTGGAAAAAGCAGGAAGGGTGCTTCGTCCGCTCTTCTCCCCACAGCTGAACGCAGAGGAGTAGCGACCTTGAAGTACAGACTGCTTTGAAAAGTTCACCCGGCCACTTCTCTCTCCTGTCCCAGGCTCAGTTTAAAGGCACAGGAATCGTGTTTGGGCATAGAGCGATGGTAGGGGATACACATAATAAAGTCACCCCTAGACATACTGCCAGACAGGATGTAACAGGCACAACAGAACATCTCTCTTTCTGGTCCAACATGGACTTGACTCCTTCTGTTTCAATTTAGCATAAACTAATGATACAAATTGCAAAGATATTTTAGTTTTGTAGTATAAAATCTGGTCTCTTGAAGCTATCAAAAAGCTCTGGTTATAGCAGCAATTATTCCTGTAGATGTATCTTCTCTTCCACATAGAAATACTGTTCCCAAATATTTTGAGGATTTCTTGTGCTTGCCCAGAATTTTTGAATCCACCACAGCATTGCCTAGGAGGCTTTTCCCAGAGTTTTTTCCTCTAGCTAGGACGACTCCGAATTTGAATGTATTTCTCCCACAATTTAGAAAGGAAACAATTGGATGTGGGGCTGTGATGCCTGTTCCAGTCATTGCAGCAGTTGTTTTCCTGTTACTACTTCATAGGAAGTATTCATAATACCCACATCACATTATCTAGCACAAGCAATGGAGCAAATGAGAGGACTTTCTTTGCTTCTCTGAATTGCCTCACTGAAGAGCTCTCCCTCCTCACTGACTACACAAAGAGCCTGGGACTCCTCACCACCTAACTTGGCAGGTGTCTGAGGTTGTTGGTATGAGCATCCTGCTGTGCCACTGCCTATTTACTGCTCCGTGTGTCGTTTGTTTCACAGTCACGGCTACAGGCTTTGTTCTCCTCTGTGAAACACTCTGTAAATCCTTAGATGCTGTGAGAAAAGATTCTTGCATTTAACGGCCTGATTGATTATGACTGGTCTTGGAACAGAGGGAGCACAAGGGGTACATTGAACACTTTAGGGGACAACATGATTTGATATTCCTGCTAGTAAATACATCAAGCAGAAAGTGACCATGTTAAACAAACAGCCTGGTCTCTATCTATACCATTAGCTCTGATAGTAAAGAGGGAATAAAACAGTTGACTCTCCAGCTTTCCATGTTGTCCCATGGCAGCTCCCAGCATTTGATTTTGTATTTGTGCTGCAGCTCATTCCTTTCAATCATTGCAACATTGGCATTAGACCAATTTCATTCCTCTTGGCCTGCTTCTCACTTATCCTCTGCATGCACTGGTGGTCCAGTTCTATAATGTGACAGATGCTGTCCTGAAGCAGACAGAAATTGAATAGTATTGCCCTGCACCTTCCATGAATGAAGCAAAAGACACACCAGACTTTTCCAGTTGTTACTAAGATATTACTTCTCTTATTTTTTTAAAATTATTTTTACAATTTTTCAGACATTAGACACATACAGTTAACAGTATGTGGCAACTGGTATTGTAAGTCTACCAGAAAGCGTTTATTTTCTTTAGGAACAATTGACTCTTCTTTTTAATTGTGTTCCTCCGCTCCTTTTACAAACATATTATTTATACAAACCACTGAGGGAGGCACATATCCATCCATCCATCCATCCACATTTCCGCACAAACACGGTTTGCATGTTTAAATTCAGATGTGTTTATGAGTGCATGAGAGAGAAAATATTAATGTACAAAGTTGGGTGTAACTCAACAAACCACATTACTTCTTTGAAAATGTGATGCCGTATTTAAAATACTGTTGACATGCTGACATGCTAAATTAAGAAATGTTTAAAAGCATCTAACATTTCAAATATATCTTTATTCTCCCTACTTAGCATATGAAATTATAGATTCAAAACTTAAATTAAAGGCGTTCATATTGCCATCTCCTGTGTTTGGGGGGTTTAGAATAGTTGTTCTTACAGTGGGCTGCAGGAAAATTATTTTTCAATAGCTCTGTTGTTGTGTTGAGATTGACTAAGTGGCAATAATTGTCATTAGTTACTCATTAGGCAGTGTTTGGGCAGAATTGTTAGTGTTATTTTCAAATCTCTCTAGTTTAATTATTTTTCATTGTAATAATGTTAATATTGGCATTCTATGGAACTGATACCTTGGTGGTTATTTATGAAAGATTCAGGTCATCTCTTCCTTTTTTTGTGCATGTGTCTGTGAATGTGCTCTTAGTCTTTCCCTGCTCCCAGATTTTCTTCTAATCATTACTATATGTGCAGTAATGGCCAAGTTAATGAGGTCTCATTTTAACTTCTTATGCTTCAGCTAGTCGTTTGTCACAGGAAGGAGGGACATAGAGAGCTACTGCTTGTGAAAGCTTAAATCATGGATCCAGGTAATTGTGCCTCAAGAGCCACTCCGGGGTAGCAGTAGATGTGTGGAGCAAAATTTTACTCCACGCACAGGTGATTACAATTACAGTGTGGTGAAAGCACCCATCATTACTGCTTCTCAGCAAGCATTTTCCTCTTGTCTTCACATGGACTCTTTCAGAAGAGAATTTGAGGGAATTGTTCACATGAGATTGTCCACTTTCCGCCTAAATCAGCTGCAGAAACACAACCATCAAGCTGATTTTAATCTTATGCTTTGTATGTACGGTATGCAGCAAACAGAGATAGAGAAGAAATGCTTCAAAGCACTTCAGTAATTTAGGAGTGTTAGTCCTGTTGATTTGTCAAGTGTAAAAAACCCACCACTAAAGAAACCTGGATCATGGAAAATACTTTCCTCATCAATATTATGTTTGTAAGTTGCCTGGAGTAAGTGCAAACAGCATGATGCAAAATTGTATAATTTGTTCATACAAACAGAAAATTCTCTTTCTGCCAAAGATTCATAACATATGAATCTTTCAGTTACTCTTGCCAGTTTCCTATATATTGATTTTATTATTGTATTTATCAATTTGTATGTATACTTCACTTGGATTCTAAAAAGATGGACTCATTTGTATTGTATTTTAATCTTAAATACACAGGTATATTAATTTCCAGACTGGATTTATAACAAATATATAAATGTACAAAAACCAGAAAAGACTGCTGAAAACTAAGTTTTGTGTAGTTATGGCTAGATATGGCTATGTGTGAGTAAGCAGTTATCACACATTTAGCTATATTGTGTTATTTATACCCTTCTCAAGATAAAACAACAGCCAGAGCAGCATTTTCACACCATTACCAAAGCCGTGTTACAGCAAAAGTGTTCAGTAATTATAGTACACACTGAGATACTACTGTAAAAAGGCTGGGGAGAAATTACAGCTTATTTAGATAGTATGACATAACCAGAAACAAAGATTTGTTGTGTTGGAATTCTCATGTGTAATAGCCATTTTCTGCTGAACTGATCTTGTGATTTCAAAAAATGGATTTCTTTATAAAGTCATATGCAAGTCACCTGCAAAGCAGACAATATATTCAGTCTTTGTGTGAGGTAATATACATAGAGAAAAAAAAAACAAAAAAACAAGGAGAAAGAAGCACACAAAGGTAGTTATATGAATCCTGGGCCTGATTCACTGCAGTAACATTCCAGCCAAGTAATTCAAAAGAAATTAAGCCAGCAATATATTGGAAGAGATTCACAATGTTAAATTAGGACTTCTTTTGGCACGCTCATGTGCAAAAGAGAAATTTGCTTGCTGGATTCTCCCCTCACTTTCACAACATAAATCAGCAGTAATTCCACTGAAATCAATGGAGTTAAGCCAGGTTAGAATGAAGGAGAGATGAGAATCAGATTCACAAAGCAATTTGCTGTGATTCAGCTCACAAACAAGTGCCTTATAATCTGTTTACTAACAATGGATGAAATATGCAAATTGTCTTTTTGGAAAGCAGCCGTGAAAACTGAGCTTCACAAAAGGAAAATGAGGGGTGTGAATGTTCTTAGTTCCAGGCATTCTCATCCAGAGTCAGAGGTTTGATACACACGCACTGTCTAAGTGAGAAGAAAACTGCCAAGCCTTCAGAAAGCATGCAGAAGTAAGGTAGATTATAACAAGATGTCAGACCATGATGTGGAATGGCAAACATCCCTCACAGACACTGGGATAATCCAGCAATCAGGCCCTGAACAATGTCCCTCTGAGCAAACCCAGGCAGGCCAGCCATGCCATTTCACAGTACAGGCTGCACCCTAAATCTACTGCAGAGCCCTGCAAATGTGACTGGGTCCAGGTGGATCCAGAGTCTGGTGGTCTAAAGAAGGAAATGTTCACAAAAACCCCCTACCTTCATGTTTTCGAAACCACTGAGGATTTAAAATTGTTGCAACCGAGAATCAGAATGCGTCAAGTGACTGAACAGAAGACCCCAAAATAACTACAGAGTGAAATGCTTTCATATTCACTTACCCATGGAAGAGACAGGAAGAGTTAACTTTTAATGGCACTGAGCAAATGCTCATTTTGGGTTTCTGGATGCAGAATGAGCCTGGTGAAACTGCGCATCATAATTAGAGAGATTATTTCCTTATGCTAAGTCTTTAAGTTGAGATTTCCTTCTTTGGATTTTCTTTTTCCTTATGATTCTTTTATTCTGATCCAGGCTTAACACAGATATTTATGTTACCTGTGAGAAGACATTGTATTATGACATTCAAGACTGGGCAGGACATGCAACACATGGAGAGACTGGGATTTGTGTTAAGCATATCCTAAAGCGTTGCCTCAGGAGCGCTCCAAGTTCCTTAGGAGATCACAATGAAGGAGGGCAGAGCTTATCTTTTCCCAGAAAGCTGATGACCTCATATCCCTAATTCCTGACTTCTGTTAATTTCTAATAGGTGTGAGAAGGACTGTCTTACAGTTTGAGATAACAGGGAGGAGAAGATAGGAGGAGCTGTCTCAGCTCACAGGCCTACAAATCTTACACAGCTGGCTGGAAAATAGTATGAGGGAAACCAAAAACCTGTCACAGCAGGCTCTGGAACCCTATTGCCCAGAAGAGGGCAGACCTACAGTATTTTTCAGTAGACGGTGGCATTCTTGCAGACCTACTTCTCTTTTGTCTGTCTAGTCTGCTGTGTGGGCTGAAGAAATTAAATACAATGCAAACATACAGACAACCACAACTCAAGGAAAAAAAATCTTAGGTATTGGTCTCAGTCCATGGGCTTAATCCTTTATCATTTTAGCTAGTCACAGTTCTTAGGCAAGTATGTTTTTCTGTCTGCCTAATAATTTTTATGGTCAAGTAAGTGTAAGTGAACTAGATCAGGTTCCCTGCTGTAGATCTAGACAAAAGGCCTGTCATGAGTGAAAACTAAACCCTAGGACAGAAAATGCTAATTTTATTAAAGTTCTCCATTTTCCCCCCTCAAGTAAAATGAAAATTATCACCCAACTTTCATCTTATTATTCTCCCTAGTTTTCTTCCTTCTTTCCTTCTTCTCCCCCCAGACAGCTGAAAAAGAGCACCTGAATACATGATGATTAATTTATTAAAGAATATCTCACTCTCCAAAATATTTGAACTGATATTTCTATTTCACTGAATGTGCATAGCAGAAAATACAGTGAATTCTTGCTCACTTGAATCTAGGAATCATAATATCAATATTATCTATGGCAATAATGAATGACATACACCTAGAGAATAATATTTCTATGAACATAGTTCTTAAAAACACCCATTAAGAACAAGCACTTATCCAACTTTCTTAGCTTCCAAGCATTTTCACCCACTGTCTCAGAGTTACAGCTAAGATAAAAAGACACCACTTTTTGCTTTAAAACAAGCAGAAATTCTGCTCTGAAGTGGGCTGTGCTGGTAGTGAAATCTCTGTTTGCAAAGTCTTACATATCTTCCCTTTATTGCAGTTGTTCTTGCTATAGAAACCTCCTGCTCATCAGCCAGCCCTCACTGGCTCTTGCAGTCTGCTTAATGCCAAGTATCACAGGATACAGCTCACCAGGGGAGTGTGACTGGAGCTTGGGTATGCCAGCAAGAAGCCTGACCCAAACAGACCTCTAGCCAAGCTGTTGGATAGTGAAACATGGCACCAGGAGAGCTCTTCAAGGTTCTCACTGTCCTGTGGTACTGATCTCCACCTCCTTTCACACACTTTTACCCAGATGTCATTTTAAAACTAAGCAGAATCCGGCATAAAGTATCTGATATAAACCCACACTTGCCTATGTACACTCACCACTAGATTTTTGCAAATTGGTCCTCGCTGGGTTTCCCTTGAAGTTGGATGAAAAACTGCTGTGATTGCAGAAGGTGACTGCTCCCTCACTGTTGAGACAGGTGTGTATGAATCAGACCTGCACTCTTCTTGGAACACCACAAATATTCTGCTCCACTAATGCATTAAAACTTAAAAGGTAAGAGAAAAGTACACACAGACAGAACTATCCTTACTCTTAGGTTGTGTCAAAGCACTTGAAATCAGATGAGTCGTTTCTACTCCCGGCTCCAAGTTTAGCACAGACCAGGACAACACAAGCATCTTGTTAAAAAGCATCCCTGTACAGGCATTCAGTCTCCTAGAAAAAGAGAGATGATGCCACTGATCAGCAGTGTAGGAGATCTACTACCCGTTAGTACTCTACTGGTTCAGAAAGAAATAAATTATGATACTAGAAAAGTAAAGCATACCACAAATGGCATGGAGAGAATGAATAGGTAACAATTATAATTATTTCTCAATCTGAAGAATGTGAAATTATTACAGCCTGTTTAAAGTTAACAGAAGTAAATGCTTTCTCATTTGACATATAATTAAAATATGGAGCTTATTGCTACAGGAAATTTTGGAGCCAGAAATAAAACAGATAAAAGAACAATTAGAAGTGAACCTAGAAGAAAAGTCTGTCAGGATTATTAAACACAGAGATGTGCTATCTTCTCTAATTCTGGAAGGCTTCTATGTGTTCAAGGATCTTAGGATGACAAGCTCCAATACACATATTCAAATAATGCTTTAGAATAAAATTTCACAAAAGGGAAACAGTGTTTTCCAACAAAACTAGCCCAGCCACCATCTTCCCAAATGTGTTTATGAAAACTGTCTGAGGTAATGTTCAAAACTGAACCTAACCCCTTCAGAGTGCTGTTTAAGGAAGGAAAACATTTATAAAGCAGCATTAGCTTTTGGCCTTGAAACATTTTCCAGAAAAATATCTCCCAACTACTTAAGTCAAATAGCCACTGAGGTTCCAAATTTTTTGACAGAAACTGTTAAATAGTTTTACTCACAGCTCACTGTTTGTCCAAAGCAAAAGACACAGTGCTAGAAGATTAAAAGTTTAGGAATATCCCTGTTAAAGCTTAGCATACCTTGATTCAGCCCCAGGTATAGCGGGTGTTGCTTCAGAGGCAGAACCAGCTGCTGATGCCTGCAGCACCATGCATGTCAGGTTCCTCAGCCTAAACTTTCCTCCAGCTTAAAGATCTGGACCTGCCAACATTTCCACAGCAAAGGCCTTGTCCCTCCTCACATGAGGAGAAGACCTTTGCTTCCCTGCCCCTTCTCACAGGGTAGAATAGGTAAGAAAAAGTAGGCAGCCTTTTCAGAAGCAATAGTTTAGCAACCATGAAATTCGGTGGGGGCAAATGCGAGCATAAGTGAGATGCTTGTTTGAAATGAGGTCCCTCTATTCTTGGCTCTATTACAAAGGCAGAGCTTGCAGAATGCCTAGTTCATTATTGAGAGACAGACTAGACTGAACAATGGGGACGGTTGACCTCAGACCACACACATACTCTCTTCACTTGGTTCCCAGATGATCTCTGGATACCGAGTAATCACTTTTCCTGAAACTCGAGTCTTTTCGCTCCCCAGAATTATCCCATCCCTTCTTTGGGCATAGCCCTCAGTGAGTGAATCAAAAAAAACATCACAAATTTGTAAAAAGTGGATCCAGCAGAAATGGGACACCTTTTTATCTGTGTGCCAGGAACCTGATTTTGTCAATTATACGCTGTATATAAAAAGCCTCTGCTATCTGCTTTCCCAGTACTCTGGGGAACACATATGAATAATTTTAAATGAGGAAAATGCTGTTGGGAATATTGTTTTATTTGGGAATTCTAAACTTTGAAACACATCTACAAAGACTATTTTATAATTAATAATATTTATTTTTTAGATACACACATATATGCCTGTATTTTGGATTAAAATAAATAGAGGAAGGAGACTTCATGTAGATTTCCACAATGCTAACACAGATCTTGAAAGACGTGACAAAATGCTTTAAAAAGAGATATCTTCGGACAAAGGTGGTAAGTGTGGGAAATTCTCTGATCATCTGAATGCAGGCCCAAGTGAGTGACATATGAGTGACAGATGTACTACCTGTGGCACAGAAATTATTCCATTTATCAACTCTATACTTTCCCTGCAACATGATAGTTACAGAACAGGAATAATTCTGGAAAACTCTAATACATGTCAATATTTTAAAAATTTCCACCTGGCTTTTTTAGAAGAATGAGAATGCTAGCAAGCTGGAAAAAAAAAAATGCTCTTTACATCATGAGAGTTAGTTTAGGGTGATAATTTAAACCTTTGCAGTCTTCTTGGCCTCTTTGATGACACCTCACCATTTATTGACATAGTTCATTCTCTTTTGAGCTATATCAGTTATAATAATTCGTCTCAGAAACTTAACAGTGATTTCTTAAGAGACTGCTGATACAACACTTATTCTTAAAGGAACAATTTTCAGAGCAACACAGAGGGCAATTGCGCTGTTTAAAAAATTGCAATTGTTGGCTTGTTCTTTTGTCTTTCATGCTATTCTTTTTGGTGTTTTTTTGATGTAGCAAACAAATTGAATTCATCTTGAAAAATAAATTACAAACTGGGAGTTTTCTGAGCTGTCCACACAGTATTTGTTTCATCTTCCAGCATATGTTCCAAGTGTATCACTGGGACTGACACTAAGAAAGAAGGTGTTTGCCAGCTGTCATCACAAAGTGGTTTCTGAACTGGAGTATCAGTTCTGGATACTTCAGTATCCAGACTGCTGGATTCCAAGTGCTCTTGCATAAAAGAAATATTAGCAACAACTGATTTCTTACTGGTGACCAATACTTACTAGTGATCAGAGAGTTGTTTCTGAGACTTTAAATGCTAGCCTTTCTTTTAAATGGACATTTTTGTATTAAAAACTAAGAGGACACTTTTTTAGTTTATAAATCTCTGCAAACTCTTCTGCTATTCCATTTTTAATCAGTCGAAACAAAATACTTGTTATCCGAACTTTGGGCCATTCACATATATTAATTTGCCTTCTTACACTGCTGTGCCACAAGATGTTTTCTGTCTTCTCTGAGTCCTGGATTATTTCTCTCTCAGCTACAAAATTATGCAAAACATTTCAAAACAATATTACAATAGTTATTATGTTAAAAGATTTAAAGTACAGCCTTCTCAATCTACCAAAGGCCCCCTACATATTGCATTATATTTCTTTATTCATCAACATTTACTAATGCGTTTAACTTTTTAGAAGACAGATGATTTTCCTTGAAACGTAACACACAGACTTTCAAGAATTTTTTTCCTGTTAGAATGAAACGTTTAGCATTTAATTTACAATATTTACAAAAAAACCCCACACACTCCTTCAAAAGAACTCAGAGTCAAAATATTAAAAACAAAACCAAAAATCACTGCTTTGGGTGGGGAGAGATAGATGACAGATTAGCCAAACATGACTTTGAATCTGGTCTCTAACTTTGGATATAGACTTGAGATTTTGTCTTTTCCAATGTTGCAAATATGAATACATTTATGCTAGGTGTAACTTTCACCACATCTTCCTGACTCACCATCAGCACAATTGAAGGAACTTGCCCTCTACATGTCCTAATGAAAATGCTGAATGATGCTAACAAGAAAAAAAAGTTAAAAATCCATTTTACTAAGGGCTGTCTCATTCTTGTGAGCTGCCATGTATAGATGATGTCCTATGCTGATGAAGAAGTTACTGCTCTGAAGGGAAAATACACTGCTGTGATATGGCCTCACATTTTTCAATAGAGATCAAGAGTACAACAGTACGTTTTCACAAACACACATATATTTAAAGTAACTTGCATTAATACCCAGGACACCTGTAGTAAAATATTGTAATGTAAAATACATTTTAGCTCAAAAAAAAAGTCAATGACAGAAAGAATTTTTAAAGACATTCCTTTATAATATGAAACCTAAAGTGGTGTCTGCTGTTAAATATGTCCTCCTTCAAGATGCAATATTCCTGTGCATGAAAACAGGGTTATTGCACAAGGAATTGGGGATGCCCTGATTTTTGTATAATGGATTAGAAAAACAGCCAGTACAAATTATTAGTTTTACCCTTTCAAACATGAGTAGGAACTCTCAGTACTTTCCCAGCTCCAAGTTTCTTCTCCATCTTGAGATGACTGAAACTAAAGAGATCAAACGCTCGGGGTTTTGGTTGATCTGGCATTTTTCAGGTGTCTCATGCTGTACACACGCAACCATGACTCACTTTTTGAAATTACGCTGGGATGGGAAGCACTTTCAAACCTCATCCTGAACTCTGGAATACTAGCAGGGAACCCTGCCTTCTCTTTCTTCACCATCCATAGACAAAGCAGGCAAAAGTTTGCCTTCTGACCTTGGTGATACTGGATTGCTTCAGAGTTTCAAAATCCTGCCTTGGCCTTAGAGAAGTCTTTTTATCCTGTCTCAGCGGTGCCTCAGCTCAGCCTCACCAGGCTGCCACAGAAGTGCCTGGGTTGTTGGCATCCCTGCTGCCAGTGTCCCAGTCTTGAGGACCCTGTTTGTCTCCCCAGCCCTGCTTTCTGGTGGCCTCTGCACTTGCGCTTGCACAGGGAACTTTTATCCAAGGAAATTCACCAGAGCTAGGATTCAGTATTACCCCAGATCTTCTTACATTGCATTAGGGAGTTAGGATGCATAAAAAATCATCCCTTAGAAGCAGAAAAACAGGTGCATTTTAATGCAAATATTTGGCCAAATAAAAAAATTGCCAATTACCTTAAGAAGTACCAAAAGTACAAAAATAAGTGTCATCTTATTTTTTTAACACTGAACTTTGATAAACCTTGCTTAGCTCTCACAGAACTTCCCATACCTCTAACTTTTCACCAGCTAAGATTTTGAAGGTCATCCAATATCTCAGCCATTCAAACAACTACCATATTAGCACGATTCACAGCATACAAATTTGCAAATAACATATATGTTGATGCAACTATTTATTCCATATGGGATTTAAGATTCAAAACTATCTTCACATTTGAAAAGGATAGAAATTAATAATATGGCACATGTTCAGTCATTTCTGTTTGCATAATGATTTACCCATAAAAAAGAAAATTATAACCAAATTGAGTCAGCAGTTTTGTACTAAACATTATTTTGTCTCATTATTTTGTCACAAATTTGAGACAAAGATGTAAATATTCAGGCATTGCTAGATACAAGTACATGGCAGAAAACAAATAGCCTTGCTGTCAACATTTAAAATTACTATAACTTCAGGTAAAATTATTATTAATATAGACAGAGCAGGCCAGCTCTCTAGCTGGTGTAAATCAGTGCAGTGCGATGGAAAATTTGCCTCAGAAAATTCTTATTGCTGTAAACAATCTCACACTGAGAATTACAAGTAGATCTTTAGAAGTCACTTTTTTAAAGTTATTTGTCATAACTTAACTTTGCACTGCTATGTATGACAAATAGTATAGAAATTTTTGGCAGAGTGAAATTTTCAACAAATTTTGTATCATAGCAAATGAAATAGCCAGTAAGGATGTATTTGAACAAACCCTGTAATCAAATCTTATAATCTTCTGCAAATAGACTTTTAATCCCCAGAAATTCAATGGAATTGATCACAAAAATATTGAAGTGCCTTTACAAACACACCCTTACAAAGCATCTATCTTTTTATGGGAGATAGAACAGATGTAGAGACACAGGGATTTGTACAAGGTGAATCAAAGGCATGACATAAACAATAAATGAATTTGTTGGGTTCCCACCCAGAGTCAGAAACAGGACCACAGACTTCTGTCTCCAGCGAAAGTCGAGTTCTCATTTCTTTATAATTTCCAGTGACTCCATCATGTTAATTAAAATAGTTAATCGTGTTGGCAGAAAAAAATCTGCATTTATAGGCTCTGATCTCCTGCACTCTTGCCGCAGTGGTAAGAGACTTTCAAAGCTGGTTTCCCATTGTCTCCCTTCCTGAAAGGGATTTGAACAAATACTATTTTTCCTCCATTTGCACTCTAAATGAGGACACAATTAAATGCCTGTCTCACCAAACACTCTTTTTCCAATCATGACCTGTTTCCTCTGCCCAAGGAATTCACAAAAAGTAAAGGAAGTAAGTTTGTGCTATGCAGTCATTCACTCGCAAGGACTTTTCAAAGGATCTGCACTGCTGCTACAAAATGTTAGCTGTCCCTGAAGAAAACCAAAGCATTCCTGAGCAATGATTCAACAGAGTGCTTTTTGCTACCTGTTTGAGGATGTTCTGAAGAATGTCTCTGCTGAGGGCTTTTGCAGGATTGGTGAGTGAGGCCCTCAGCTGGCCCTGAAAACATGTGGGGAAATCCCAGGGCCATCATCTTTCTGTAACCATCTCAATGCTCAGAGGGTCTTACATAGCTTGGGCTTAGAAGGAATTGCCATTTTAAATTCGGGTTTTTAACAGATGAGTTTTAAAACCTTGCATCAATGGTCTAACTGCAAAACAGAGGCTAAACTAAAAACAAAGAAACACCTTGCTAAACAAGATGCCAGCTGTAAAGAATAGAGTGATAACTCTCCTCTTGATCCTTCACCGATGGAAGTCTCAGTATCTTCCTTATCATCCCACTGAATGTCAAAAACCAGTAAATTTTATTTTAGGAATGAAATTATTATAAAATACACAGGTTTAAAAAAAGCCCACCAAGCTCCTACTCTGAGACTGACAGCATTTTTAGTCTTGACTGCTGTATCAGGAATTTTCAGCAGTAAGAATTCATATTTCTTCTCATTCTGCGAAATAAAAAAGGCTTACAATTCTGTGAAATGTAATGTACAGGTTTAATAGGATTGTACTCTTGCCTAATGTCACAGTAACAAATAAATGCAATAGAGAGTTGCTGACACAATAGAAAACTGCTAGTTCAACACAAATGAGTCTCTGTAAATAAATCTGAAGTAATTTCTCTATACATCTTGGCTGCTGCTTTAAGCTCTGCTTACAGGCAGGGGTGAGGGTTTGGGGGAAACCTTACAGCAACCTCTTCAGTGTGTTACAGCATATTGCAACTCAAGGAAAGAGTGAGCTGGTGGTTTGACACCAAAACACCTTGTTTAGGCACAAACCCCCCATGGCAGCCCACATGTTAAAAAGCACAGAATGGCACATCCTGATCTGATGGAAAAGGGATTATAGAGGTACAGTGGTACTGCCATACACTGAGCCGTGGTCACATACTCAGAGCTGTTACCACAGGGTTGGCAGCACATAACCCGGGTACAAGAAGTGAAAGCAACACCCTACCTCCATAGTCAGCAGGTTTGGACTCTTTCTGACACCATTTCCTTTCTGGCACAAGCTTTCTTCTGACTGGAAGATCCTGCAACAGTTATACTGGGAAAATACATATTACTCCTACCCCAACCACTTTCCATCCTGCTTATGCTGAGTCTTTCCAGCGCTACCAGTTTTAACATGACAGCATGTCTACCACATGTTGACCAGTCAAGGGGAAAACATAACATAACATAACATAACATAACATAACATAACATAACATAACATAACATAACATACAAGCTTGACAGGGCTGTACGTTATGCATTGTATAAAACCATGAGAGAGCCTTATCTTCAATAAAAATAAAGGAAGGGGGGAAAAAAAAGACAAAAAAAAAAGGGCAAACCAAAAAAAACCCAAACAAAAACCCAAAAGTGGCTGTTGTTAGTATGAAATGGTAATAGATAAAATAGTTGTCACCCTTTTTCCTCACCTTTCCCTATACTGGCATGTTTCTTATTCTAATTTTCTCATTAGTCTCATATGAGATACAGTTCTAAGTAGCATGTAACATAAAGCAAATTGTATACTATAATATTTTTCAGTTCAAGGAGTCAGCACTCCATCCACTCAAAATGTTGTGCTAACAGCACAGATAGAAATCACCTTTTCTTTTTCAACATGCACAAGCACTCATTGAATAAGATGGCAAGTAACTCTTCCTAAGGGAAATGTAAGAGTGCCAAGAAGATTTGGCATTTTCTTCAGCACAATATAATAGCTTACACACACACTGGATGGTTTGTTCCAGTTATTTATTATAAACTCTATCATATAGGCACAGATTGCCTCCTGATATTCAAAAATCTTGTAATTGTTTTTGTCAAGGAAATCCTCTTATATACTGCGGTCATGACTTTGCTTCTGTGGAAGGCTGGCCTTGGCCATGCACTCCTTTCTCACTGCTCCTCCTCAAGAGGACAGAGAGGAAAAAATATGATGGGAAAGCTTACCAAAAATTATCAATAAAATTATCAATGTTCACGGGCAAAACAGACTTGATTTTGTGAAAAGTATTTTTTTCATAAAAAATAAATTATTAAGTTATTTTATTAATTATTTATTGCCAGCTAAAATAGCGTTGAAAGGTGAGGAACAAAGGCAAAAAAAGTAAAATACTCTCACCCTCTGATTCCCATTCCTAACGTCATTCCTTCATTTCCAGCTCCCCTAGCCCCTCCAGGATCTCTCCAATGGCTGCAGGGGACTCTGCTCTCACACCTGGAGCAACTCCTTGCCCTCCTCTCACTTTGATAATCAAGAAGCTGCTTCTCACACTTCCTTCTCCTCACTCCAGTGTTTTGCCAGTGCTTCCCACTCAAACACGTTTTGGCCTTTCTTAAATAAAAAACCAAAAAGCAACAACCCTTTGCCAGGAATCTTCAATGTTCTGCTTTCAGTTAACGGCCATTACGGAATATGACACGTAGGAAATAAGGAGCGGCAGGAGGACCCGGTCCTTGCACTGTTTATTGACAATCTCCCTGGGTGGTTTGATTAGCTGAGGAGCAGATGCTATTTTTCCCCCCTTTCTTGGTCTATTTTTGTTTGAAAAACTTGAAGCTGATTGCACATATGCTTAAAGTTTAGGTATGCAGATTTGGAAAAATCTAAACATGTAAATGCATTTCATGAATATTACCAAGTAGGCACCAAATATTTATTCTAACCATCAGATTTCCATGCACAAATGTTTAGCTGATACAAACAAAGGGACTCAATTGGTCAGATTCTCTTTAGCTTATGAAAGGAGTTTTTCTTTGTTTCTGTCCTGGTTTAATTATCTTTCTTGGCCCAGATGCCTTCACTGAGCTGCATCTGCAAAATATTTCTTGGATGAGGTATGACTAAATCCTTCCTGAGATATGCCCCCATGGCCAAGACACAGGCGAGCTGAACACCCTCACTGCTCTTCCTGAGGTATGAGTTGTGAGTGCTCAGCACCCTAAACTGTTTTATAGGCAGTTTTACATATCTTGGTGGTGCAAAATTTCACAAAGAAGAAACTGCTCATGGATCACTCCTCAGAGCACAAATATGCTTACACACATGTATCCTTAATACTTCATGGGGTTAGACATGAAGTAGAAGACAAGAAAGGGCGGGACATTAATACTCCTTGCAAAAATGGATGAGAAAGAGGAAGGAAGTGCTGGCTAAGGCGTCTGAGAGGACTTTGTAGGGCCGAGCTGGAAGTATCGGGCTAGTAGCATGTCCAAAAACCTTCTCCACACAGGGAAAACCACAGAGGACAGCAACCAGAAGGAGGAGAGCCTTTACTAAGGACTATCAAAGAGCTCCCTACAGCATGCTACCTCCTGCAAGAAAATCTTTCTGACTGATCTCCTCAGTTTTCCAGAGGACAAAAATTAGGGCCCTTCAGAAGGCAAGACAAAGTATCATCAAGGATCACAAATGACAACAAAAATGTCAGAACTGGCTTGACAGAGAGCCTCCCAAGGTCATCTCACTCTGATTCTGAGTCACCATTTTGTGTGACTCAAGGGTCTATGATTTCCACTGAACAAATGGATGCACACAGACCATGTTTTAATGCCAGGAAGCAACTACTCTTCCTTCATAACAGTCTTTTTATTCTGGAGGGAAAGCAGGGGAGAGAGGTCAGGTGACAGGGCAGAAATATTTAATTGATATTTTTAATAAAAGGAATCATTCTGATACGAAAATATTTTTAAAAGGTTTGTACATTTTCCAAATTACACCAGAAATTAGAATGATACATGATTTGTTTCTGTAAAATGTTTTATTTTGGTATCTCCTGATCAGCCAAATAGAAGTAGTTACATTTTCTTTCTTCCTGTGCTGCGTACACTGATCTGAGTGCATACATTTTTCCAACTCTATATACAGTGGAGGAACTGATGGTAGGAGTGCTTGCAACACTCATATTTTTAAGTTTGGAATGAGTGATCTATCTATGAAATTAAGTCACAACTTAATTGGAGAAGTACTAAGCAGGAATGTTCATTGGTAAGAGGCAGTACATTAGCAATTAAGACAGGAAAATTTTGAGCAAATCAAACAGAATTTGACCAGAATTGAAAACTTCATTTAAAAAATTATCAATATTCATGTTGTACCACAACATGTCCCTCCATGGTGAGTCCACCAATACTGCATTCGATGTCTGTCACACTGGTATTTTTAGATTAGAGTACTTTTACCTTTTGGTGAGTCACACTCTTGTTTGCAGTGATTAGTTCACCTTTTTTTCCTCTTAAATTTCAGGGGGGAAATTCTGTATTCTAATCTGTTTTTGTACCACTGAATCACTAATAAACAGGAAGAAACTCTTAAAACATACCGACATAATAAGATGCTCTTTGGTTGTTACTAATGGCTGTTCATTTAATGTAGACTTAGGTATGTATAATCATGGCATTTACCGTATCATTAATAGCCACAGACATCAGAGACTTCAGAACTCAGAAGGAACTTTTGTGTCCAGAGTCTTCAGCTACCTGTGCGGCTGAGATCTGGCTGGATTATACACAGTGAATTTAAACTGAGAAAGTAATCCCTCACAAATTCAGTGAGTCAGAAAAATATTATGACTGGGGCATTTTTGCATCGTCTTACACAGAACCAACTGTTATCATCTGCTGGTTGATGTTTTTGTCTCCATGGCCATAACTTTCTTTTCCTTTTCCAAAATTGATCCTTATAGAAAAAGCTGCTTCTTCTCATTATACTTTTGAATGCAGTTTGCTATAGCCAGGATGGCATAATATAGTTTACCCAGATGGTCTAAATAATACTGAATGATTCAAGCCACTCCAATTGCATACAATTTTGTTGTAGAAGTTGTTTCATAGGGAAAAAAAAAAGTAACTCATTCCATTTTTTTCTTCCTTTCAATAATAGACTTACTAAAAATTGGGACAAGAATTTAAAAAGCAACTAGTAAATGTGGGTGCAGAGCAATACCTCAGAGAATTCACTCTCCTGGATGCACCCTGGCTGAGCAGACTTTTGAAATCATGGCTTAACACAATCAGACAATGGTTTTAAATTGTGGTTTATGTGCAACAGCATAGTAAGCAGCTATCTGATATGCCTATCCTGTTCTATGTTAAACATATTTAAGGCTGAAAATTACTCCATTTTTCACACAAAAAAAAAAAGAAGAGAAAATATGCTATTTCTTGCAAAAGACTCCTTTCTTACTTCTTTTTAACTAAAGATTTCAATTTTGAAATATCTGGGGTACTGATATTTCTGACTTCATTTCCCATGGGAAACCAATGGATTCCATAATTCATTGCAGCAGCTCAGCAAGAGGTGAAAATTATATGCAATGTAATCTGTTTGGGGAGAATCACACAGCAAGAACAATGGTGGGATAAAAATCCAAAATATAATTCTCATGAGCACTGTGGAAGTATTTTTCAAACAAAAGTATTCAGTTTTCAATTTTTGGTAAAAAGGCAACATATTCTAAAGAACAGCTGCCTACTTCAAACCAGTCTGGTTAACTCCTGTGCAACTGTGACAGCAGACACAGACACCAGTTCATTAATCTGTGTAATGTCTGCATATTCAAACATGGCTTTTTTATTATTATTATTATTTTTCAGTGTTGTGGCAGATTATGGCACTTACAAGATTTGTATCTTGTTAGCCAACACAAAGGGTGGTAGACAAGACATAAACCCACTAAATCCTCCAACCTACCACTGTAGCTTTATGGTAGTAAACAGAGGTCATCATTAAAGTCCATCTGATTTTATTTTCCCCTTACAACATATTCTGTAGTTCAGTTGTGGACTGTAGGACTCTATGGCCTCATCCACAGGAGGAAGGATGACTCTACGATTAGGGCATTAGACCTGAGTTTAAGAGATTTGGCTTCAATTTCCAGTTCTCCTATGGAATCTTGGGCAAATTAATTAATCTGTCACTTTCTATCTCCCATCTGGGAACACAAGAATGCTTCTTTCATCGCTCTTGCGGTTTATTCACTTAAAAAACACTTAGGGGCAGGAAGCAGCCTACAGTGGATGTCTGTGTGCAGGGCTCAGCACTGCAGAAATCCAACCCTGCTTGAGGAACCACTGCAAGACCACAACAATAGCAACAATAATTTATATCCCAGGGACAGAAATACACATGCAGGTTGGCTGGAGCATGTGCTTAAGCTATAGTGGAAGGCAGGCCCACCAGCCAAAGCAGCATATGCAGTGCCTTTGAGGAAATCCCAGACTGGCCGTAGCTGTGAGATGAGTCATGCTCCATTTTAGCCTTTTGCAGCAGTTGTTGGAGCAGCAGCAGGGTGATGCTACCTGTCACCTGCAGGCTTGTGAAGCCTTGCTGCCTACTGTCTTCACCTGCTATTCAGAGAGCACTTGACTGACGGGAGCTGAGCAGTGTTTCACCCTGTGGGGTTCGTGACAGCCACAGTGTCTGTCAACACATTCTATCACTCTCTGCTTATGCAGAATTTTTTTTTCCTTTTTCCTTTCTCTCTCTCTCTTTTTTTTTTCCTGATGTATTCATCACTAGGCTGCAGACACCTAGTTAATCCATTTAGAACCTATCAGTTCTGTTCATCGGCTCATAAACCCATTACCTCGGAGGCGCTGTGCTCAGGGACACAGGTGCCAGACCAGTGCACAAAACCCAATTGAGTTATGTAGCAGGCAGCAAGGCCCTCGGATTCATGATTCTGCCTGCATGGGGAATTGCACGCGTTATGTGGCAGCAGCCACTTTATTAAATATCGATTTAAATCACAGCCTTTAATCAAATCTGATAGAAGACCTTTCTCACCTCCTGTCTCTCCTCTCCCTCCCCATGTCTTCTCAATGCTCCCCCCTCTCCCCCAGCGCTCCCCAGTCCTCTCCTATCTCACACAGGTCTGCCTGATGACAGCAAAGCTCAGGAATGAATAGTTAGCAAGTAGCTCAACAGCAAACCCTTATCAACAGTAATGAGGCATTTGCGATAATCGAGTGATGAAATGTAAATGGGCAGTAATGAGCACAATTACATCCACTGGGGAACCATCAAAGTTGCTTCTTTCCTCGCAGATAGATGAGCTCTCTCACTGTTGCTGCCCATTGCTGCCTCTGCTCTGAGCACAGCGTGGATGCGGGACTGGTGGGAAGGGAGGCGGCACTGGGAAGAGCAGGATCTCATGGTGCCTTGACGGAGGAGCCTGCTGTCCAGGTAGAAGCCGGGCTCCTTCTGTGCTTATTCCACCTTTGATGCTTAGCCTTTGCCTCCTCTCCCCCACCCTCCCTCCGCCCTCTCCTCCCTCCCGGTCCTTAGGGATGATTTGATTTGCTGCAATGTTTGAAAACTGCCTCATTGTGCTAACAAGATTAACTCGAGCCTATGTCTGTTTGATACACTGGAAATGTGCAGGGTGACTCAGACTGGCTTTCAGCTGGAAGGAGCCAAGAAATGGGACGGTTGCCAGGGAACAGGCCCGACGGCAGATTATGTCATCCTCGCCAGCAAGGGACCAGTGGGGAAGAACACCGACATGTTCAGGAAAGGGGGGAACTCGGCGTTTCCGTAATCCAGACGGGAAACATTAACAGATCCCAGAAACTGCTCACCCAGAAATAAACACATCAAACTGCGTAATCTGGCCCAGTTACTCAGTTTATCCTGGATAATTTGTGCAACTAAACAGTACTGGAGAAAAGGCAAAGACGCAGGGTTAAAAAGTTGGGTTACAAGGAAACCCATGTGGAAAATACTCTTGTGCCTGCTGTGTGTTCACCAAACCGCTATTGACTCTTTATTTCCTGGGTCTCACGGGGTTTAATTGTGCCATTTAACCTAATTGTCAGCGTCTTTATTTTCCTGTTTCCCATGTTATGGATGGGGAATTATCATAGGAGTTTGTTTAAGAAGTGATCAGCTAAGGAAGGCTTATCAGTTGTGACTTCTTTTTCTTCAAAGTCACAGTAAAGCTTGTGGTGTGCCTAAGCTCTCACAGGCTGGCCAAAGTTAAATTTCTGATACTTCCTTGCATTAAAATCCTCTTTAATTATACATTCATTGTATCCTATGAAGAATTCCTATGCAGACAAATCTTCTCCCTGTGGATCACACTCTTGAAAGATAGGCATAGTACAGATGGTCTATGAAGAGCACGCTGCAGGACTTTTGACCCTTGGCAGATCTGCAGAGAAGAGAAGGTGTCACATTCGGCATGGCCAGAAACACGCCAGTCCACTGGGGGTGCAGAAAGGGGCCACTGGAAGAGCTGGAGGCAGGGAACAGAAGTTCATCAGTGACTGTGAACTGAATTTATACACTGCAAAGACGTGGGTCTCATTTACAATAACACCATTTCACAAACTGACTGAAAAGGGCAGGCTGTGTACTTTTTGTTTTAAAAGTGTACACATTTTGCATAATTTAAATGGCTGCAAAGTCTCTGGGATGACTAGAAAGTCTCACAGAGCTAAATAGTAAAGCATGCAGTGGAACAAATTAATACTGGTGGATAGGGAGTAATGAAATAGGGAAGGGTGAATCTTTGGATTGTAATAGGCAGGATCTGAATGAAAACAAGGTTTGTAAACAGAGAATACAAGCCAGAGAGCAACAGACTGAGGGGCAGGAAAAAACTTGAGAGGAGACTGGCAATATTCACTAAATGTTTTCAAACAAAGTCAGGGTAGCAGATTAAGGCTGAACATTCTGAAGGCTACAAGAATGAAAGAGTTTTCAAATACAACTGAGTTTTTCTCTCAGTTCTCCCTTTCCAGCTCTTAGAACATGTCACTCTGTGGCAATGAATTCCATCAGTTACCACTTGTGCCATACAAGATGGCCTCAAATTGAGCCAGGGGACATTTAGATTGGATATAAGGAAGAATTTTAAGGAAAGGGTTGTCAAGCATTGGAAAAGGCTTCCCAGGGAAGTGACTGAGTCATCAGCCCTAGTGGTATTTAAAAGACATATGGGTGTGGCACTGAGGGACTTAGTTTAGTGGTGACTTGGCAGTGCTGGGTAAACAGCTGGATTCCATGATCTTAAAGATCTTTTCCAACATAAATGATTCTACAAGTCTAAGAAATACTCCCCTTCATCACACTTTAATCTGCTGCCTTCTGATTTCAGAGAACATTCCCCATTTTCTGTGTCAGAAGTGGCTCTAAATGGCCAATCACTGTCCAGAAACCACATGAGCAATCCAAATATTGGCAAATGAATTGCATCAACCCATCTGGGGACTACTTACCTCGTTGCTGCATCTGGAAATAGATGACCAATGCATGGGTTTAGGAAAGATGCCACAGATGATGCAGCCTGGTGTGGTAGTTCACCCACCCACCTGCTCTCAAGCCCGGAAGCAGCTCAACCCTGGACAGTCAGAGGGATCAGGATGGTCACTCCTGCTGGATGCCACAGAAGATCCTTGTGATGTCCTAATGAGTTACTTAATATTATAGACTTCTATCACCCCCAGTGTTTTTAACTGCACTATTTTTGATGCACATTGCATTTAGAAATATACTGGGATCTTTTATTTGTTAGAGGTGCAATAGCTGTTAAAATGTATTAGTTATTGACCTTAGCAGCAATAAACTGTAGCAAGACTAGTCTGTGGTAAACACTGCTAAATCATAATCAGCTGGCGTGATGCTGGCATTTCTGACCATTTGTCCTGTGCTCTGTAAAGTGCATTTGACCACAGAATATAAAGGTGTGAGAGTACTGTATAGAGTTTTGGAATGGACTAGGTTTAAAGACATATTCAACCAATTTATCATTTAACTTACAGCTTCACAAAAGCTATTAAACAACACAGTGAGCCTGGAGGCCACACATATGCTACAGCCCTGGAAATGTAAAGAAGTTCATTTGAATCCCTTAATAATGACCTTGACCTATCGAACAAGGTGTACTTATTGTCAACAATTCATCTCACTCTTGACCCTGGCAAAATGCCTAACCTTTGAATATTTCTGGTGGGGGAGGAAAGGCTTGGGGTGTTTTTTTTCTTTCCCCTGGTGAAATGGGCCAATTTTTTTCCCTGTTTAGCAAAATCTGGAACACAGATCATTAGAATGCTTTTGGCAGCTAATTTGAACATCAGTGACTCAACTTTGAGAAGGAAGCCTTTTTCTGCCCTAAAGAATCTCAGAGAGTTTTCAGACTACAGTAATTGAAAAATCCCTAAACACTCACTCACAGAGGAGATACACATTACTGCAGGAACAGTCTACAAATTGTAAAGTATTCAATTTACATTCTCAGTACCTCAGGGCAGTTGTGAAGAATTTATATCTTCAGAAACCTTTGAACTAACAAAAGATAACATTTCACAGCAAAGTCTACTTGCATAAAAGTTTTTTAACTCCCTTCATTCTTATTCTGAAGGAAGTGTCTTTTGCACTTCTGGAACCACGGCTCAACATAGGTATCTGAGATGTTAAAAAGGAGATGGAAATGGAAATAGAGGTGTTAACAAAATTTAATGGACATCCTGCATCTCATTTAGAACATGAGTTCATTATTCACCAGTCCACACATGATGTGTTCTTGCTCTGAACTTGATGTCTTTTTAAATGATACTTTGGTTTGATCAATGTGCAAAGATTCTTAGTTATATTAAGGCCTTTTATGCAAAGGGCTTTATAAAGTGCAGGTAACTGGCACGGCTACACCCTGGATGGGGGCAGTGTATAGTGCCACATCTGGTGCAGTACACTGGCTATATTGCCCCTCTGTTTACACTGGGTCTTCATCTGCTTGGAGAAATTGCATTTAAAACCAAGTTTTGATGACACTTCAGTAAGACTGAAGGGAGAGATTTTGTCTTTAGGAAGTGGTTTTTTTATTTTTTTTTTAATAGGGTCAATATACAGATTATATCACTTGGATCTCTATCAGCAAACCAACATTTTCAGAGGTTCCATTGTGAACCACACAAAATCTTGTGTGTTAATTTAGGTACCTCAAAGTACCTCAAAGGATTCATGGAACACCTTCAAGCACAACTTTAATGTTGTGCTCAAGCCACACAGAAGTGAGGGTTAACATCCAGCTGACCCTTGAGTCAAGAAGAAGAAGAAGAAGACAAAGACTGAAAAGTCGTAAGGGTTCAAGCTCACAGAATCAGGCCCTGTTTGTGTAGAGAAAATTGGTAATAGAAAGAGGCATTGCATTTGCTAGCTAGGAAATGATCTTTCTCTTCCTCTGCCCCTTTTCTTGATCAAAGAACACTCAACGTAATTACCAATCTAATGACATCCTTTCGCTTGACTTTTTTTTCCTAATTTCTACAGAAGAAAAGAGAAGAGAGGAAGGACAAAAAAAAAATTTGCTTCAAGCCAACCTTAAATCTGTGATTACCATATTCATGTCCAACACTAAGCATTATGTGGAAACATTAATGAAAGTTTTAAAATGCAATCATTGGTTAAAGTTTTTTTCCCCTTCTCTATAAAGAAATTGATAAATGTTTCTATTAACTAATAACCCAGGAATCAACAGTCTTATAAAACTGGTTTATTCAGCCCAGAAAATTAGGCAATCCATCATGACTGATTTGCTCACATTTTCCCCTGCAAATAAGTGAGATGAAAACTTTAAAACCAATAAGATAATGCACTTAACAAATTCAGCTGAGGGAGATGGATAAACTAAGATGCCACTGGCATCAGTTAAGGAAAATCTGTCGTGTTTCCAATTATTTGAGCAGATTTTGTATCCCAATTTGCTGCCAGACTGCCTGCATCCCCCACTCCCCTCTTTCAAACCAAATCATCTGATCTTAACTCAGAACAAGCTCATCATATCACACTATGGAAGGCCAACAGGGGATAAATGACACCAGATGTTATATGAGTTTTCTTTTAGGCTTTCATTTCAGACTTACTGCATTCCCCATGCTGCTTTTTACTTGTCAAAAACTAAAATGTGCTTTGATAGATAACAACCCTATTTTCTTCACTGCCTGAGCTTAGAGAATACCATTAAGTATTGATATTGATGGTGCTTAACTAGGGAATGCAACCTGGGACCACAGAAAGCAGGATCCTGGGATCCTGAGATATCTTTCGGTCCCACAGATACATTTTCTGTGAGTCCCAGGGTTTTTCTGCTGTTGCTGCTGGGGGTGGTGTCAGGATACATGCTGTGTGATTTTACAGCACAAAATGTGAGCACTCAGACAGACAGGAAGAGCAAGGAGGGGCAGGCAGGCTCAGAAACATAACTCTTAGGCCCATCTGCTGCTGCTGTCTGAGCTGCTGAGGGAGTCGCTATCATACCAGAAGACTAACAATGAACTTCTGAAACTGAACTGAGGCCCGCTGGTGCAAAATCCAAGGCACATCATTTTAATTTACTTTGCTTATGGTCTTCCAGAGTCATTGTGTGCCCAGACCAGTAGTGAAAAACCTGGGAAACGGCAGAAACAAAGAACAGCAAGGGGAGAACGAGGCATGCAGAGGAGATGACACACATGGCTGCAGGGCACACAGTACCCGGCCAGCCTAGGTCTGAGCAGAGAAGCTGCTCTGTAAGGGAGAAACCTCATGATTCTACCAAGGTGTAGGCATTTTAAAATCCAGCTTGGCCATGAAATGTACTAGCTGTGTTCCCAGGCTTAAAATGGCTGGCTAGTGCTGCAAAGAACCTGATATAAAGAAAATGTGAACCAGCTAGGTAAAGGGCAAAGAAATAAATTAATATATGTTAGTCTCAATTATGAAGGAAAAATACATTTCTTTCAGTAGAGTCATAAATTATTGTCTTTAGGTGCATTTATAAAGCTACACCAGCCTTTCACAATTGCCACAAATATTTTCTTAAGAAAATCCCTAAATACTGAATGCATTTTAACTCTCAAACCCACTGTAACTGGTGACATCACATCACAGTGGTGTTACCCATCAAGATGATACAGGTCTCTCCCAGTTGGCCAGCTGTGTATGCTTGTATGGAGGCACTACCATGGCTTTGAATACTTTAGTCTACTGCCTAGGAGTAACTTGTTTGTCTCGTGGGTGTGAGAGGTGGCAGCTTAACCTCATTCCAACACACCTTGCAGGTGCAGTGAGGGTGAATATTCGCACATACTCTGCAGCTGATGACAAGCAGCTTGCTCCACAGTGCACTGAAGTCAACAGGGTTAAGCCTCCAGAGAAAAGGAAGAGATAAGGGTACAATCAGCACAAATGACAGCAGCAGCAGCTCTCCTTTACAAGTCAGAAATGCTCAATCACAGATTCTGAAGGCAGAATTCAACTCCATTTAAACATCAGAATAACTTTCACCCTTCACCTCTTTCTGCTGTGCTGGTGCTCTGCTGCTGCCTGTACATTTCTGCCATCATGAGTCCACTTTCTACCCATTATAGCATCCCCTTTGCAGCTCATGCAAAATATGCTTGGTGAACAAAATACACCAGTAAGCCAGCAGCTGTCAGAAACCATGACTTATAGCATTAAACAGCATCAGTTTGGTTTGGCTGACACTCTGCAATATCTACCTACCACAGCACCACTTGATGCTAAGAACGAGCTGGTCTCTGCTCCCACCCCAGCAAACCTTTATAGGAAAGTAGAAATCCTCATCAACTGACTCGTGTAGTGAAGTGTTTATGCAAAATGCTCAGGGAATGGGGAAGGGGCCTGGCAGCAGGTACATCAACATGTTTAGGCACATCACTCTGGAGATCAGTGCCCTTTGGAGCCTGCTTTCATTCAAAGGCCTAGGCGAAACACAGTGTGAAGAAAGGAGACAACAGCAACTCCTAAGTCTGTTGTGACAACAAAAGAAGCATCACTGAATATCTCACAGCAACAATGTTGTGCCAGCCTTGACTTACCTTAGCCATTTGTACTACTGTAGGACATCTAGTGGCAAACAGCAGCTTGAGCTGGTATCTTTATGCTCCCTTTCTAGATTTTTGAGTTTGAAGAGGAGCATCATATCACTAGTTCATCCAGTTTCTTAAGTGTGTTTTATGTCTTTCATAGAAAACTAGCAGAATAGGGTAGAAGGTGACAAGTTGATTACTACGCTAAAAGCAATTAACAGTGGAAGTCATTTAGGCAAAACGATCACTAAATCCATCATCTATTCAAAGTATTGCCCCCCCAAAAATAAGGTGGAATAATCTTCTCATCTTTTCTAAATGTCTGATTGTTACAATCACAATCAGATATGCTAAGTAGCAGATGAAAGGAAAGATTTCCAACCCTCCCATGTTCTCTCAATGCTAATTTATCTTCTTTCCAAGCACCTGCTCCCATGTTTCGTGGAGGAGGGACAAATTTCTGCTTTTGGATCCATGGTTACAAGAGAAAAAGCCTGTGACTCAGCAATCCTCCAGCATCATCAGGAAGGGTCATCCCTACAGTCACCAGAAATATAAAACCCATGGCCCCCTAGCAGCCAAGTTAAGTGTGATCCAGAATTGGCCATGGTGGGGAGACACACAAAAGATGCCACCTCTGCTTCCCCTCCATGTCAGAACAGAACAAATTGGGCTTGGAAATGGATTGTCCCGCACACAGGCACTTGGTGTTTTCAGACAGCCTGAGCTGGCTCTCTTGGCACCTCTGGGTTTTCTCTGTGTACGAATTTCCCTGGTGGAAATTTTTGCCTAAGATGAAGATTTTAAGTGAAATTGGATGAAAATATCTGTAGAAAATGTTTCTGAAGCCTCTATTGGTGGGCAGACACCATGGAAAGCTCATTCCTCAAACCAGGAAAGGATTTCACTTTCATAACAGTGAAATCAGAACAGTTTGAGCTGCAGTAGCAAATGCTGACAAAAGACTTCTCTCAACCAAACTCCAGGCTGAATATTGCAGGCAGAAATTAGGCAGCTAACACTTTGGCATGACAAATTGATTTAAGAAAATCAACACTCTGCTGACATATAAGTCATGAAAGAAGAGCAAAAGTAATCAAATCAATGGCTTTTTTTCACTGTATGATATTCAGCACAGCTAAATCCCACCTATCCCTTGCTTAGGCCACCAAAACAGTAAAATCTCCATGTTCTGTCACTGGCCTGCCTACCTGTGGGTGCAAGCTCCTAATTAAGTTATTGCATACATTCTGCTCTTACTGCAGAGCTATTTCCTTTCACATTTTCTCTGATCTAAGACATGCCATTTTCTGGACCAAAGATAAAAGAAACAACACTAAAATACCCCCAGCAGTAACCCTCTTAAAATAATAAGTCTGAGAATTAACAGCAGCCACATAGGTATCTTTAGAGATCACAGGAGCAACTCCAAATTTCCCGGCATACAATTGTGTGAATGTTTGCCTTCTCATATCTTTCCAGTTGAGAATGAGGCAGCCAAGTAACGGGATTTGAATGCATATTGGCTTGCTGCCTCTGCTGTTTTGATTTGCAGACTGGCCAAGCAGAACGCAATTAGTGGTTATTGACACCTTTACAGGAAGCACTCATAAGGGAAATGGGAAATTGAAAATGTCCTTTAAAAGATGGAAGCAAAATACTGTATCAAAGCTTGCTGGTAAATAAGACGAGCCCAGAAAAGTGCTCAGTCAGAATATTTGTATTTCTGTATCATTTAGGAAAATCCTATTATGGCTTTAGCCACAGAGACATCCCTGGTGTGCAAGATAGAGGCAGTTCATAAAATACATAGCATTTTCAGCTTGAAAATAGGGCAACCTATTGCTTTCTGTAGATGGCTATGTTACACCCCAGTTCCCATCAATAGAACATAATCTCATTGCAGCAGGCAATACTCAATATCAATGAAACACTCGTATTGTAGGCATTTGCAGACTGCCAGTACCTAAAGGACAGAAAGACTTTGTGTTTTTACAAGGGCCAATATCTCTGGAACACATTTATGAAACAAGGCAGCACACCAAGGAGGCAAATGAGTTATATGCGTGTGTCCACAGAGCTGTCTGCAGGCGTTTGTTTGCTCTTTCTCCCCTCTCTTTCTCTCTCTCTTCTTGTACTCTGCATCATCCCTACCTTACATTCTCTAAGTTTCACTAGCAATGTCAGTCATGCAATTAGTCCCCTGCCAATTAATGCCAAATAAGATGCCTGCTGTCAGCGTTCCCTAGCTCTGACAGAGTGTGTGGTAATAATCTGTAACCAGGATAATGCTCTAAGGAGTCTGCATTGTTCTCTGGATGGGGGGGAAAAAAGAAAGGAAAGAAAAAGAGAAGGAAAAAGTATGTTGCACGTTCACTTATGCCATCAGCAGTCAGTGCAAAAATAAAATAAGTTTTGTTGTGCAGTTATCCCAATGATTAAAATATAATAGGCTAATGAGATTACAAAGCTGATTGTGAACAAGACCAATTGTGTTAATTGGAGGCTCCTGAATGGCAATTTGAGCTGCTGCCGCTGCTGAGTTTTGAAATATAATCAGTTTTACTAATTTTATCTGATTTCTTAATGAAGCTTGCCTTGAGCAATTGTTCTATGTGTTCTTTAGCAAACAGCGTGTGTCATAACTGCTGACATTAATCTTGATTACTTTAGTTAAAATAAATAGTTATACTTGGGCGGCTTTCAGAAAATACATCAGAGCAAATGTAATGTTAGGAAGAGATGAAGTTTTACTTATATTTGTTGTTTTTCCTATACTGTATTTGCAAAGTCCCAACTGTGAAACGTCTTTCTTGTGTGACCTGATCTCATTCAGACTCCCCTGCCACCTGCCCTTCCAAAAGCATTTTTGAATTCCATAGAAAGAGGGATAAAGACAGTGTCATTATTACAGAGGAATCTTTACTAAGAGGGGAAAAAAAAAATCACTAATAAAACTCATCTCAGAAAAAAAATGCAAAAAGCTTTTTCATGCATGAATCTCAAAGTTGGCACACACATTCTCGCCACCTCATGGTCCAGCTGCCAGTACTAACACTCAAGCCTTATAGAAATGCTCTCTCTCATATAGCTTATTTATTTTTATGGAGGATTAATAGACTAGGGACGGCTCTTTGGAGCTTTCACGGTGAATTTGATGGGATGCTTTACCATATTGCTGCTTGCAAAGGGACACACAAACATTAACAAAAATAAACAGTAGAAAAAGGGAAATGGAAATATAAGTGCAGTCTGAATTAATGGTAAACATAGCTAGAGATTGTTCATATTTCAGAACTCCTATTATATTATGGCCTTGCCTTTACAGGGATAATCCTTTCGTAATTAAGATAATGGCTAACTAGTCTGATAGGTATTATACATCTTTTTGTGCCAGTATGTTTATATGACAACATAATTTGCATGTACTTATTACTGGACTATAAAATCTGTGGATTTTATATGTAGTTACATTGATTAGGTACTTGGATGATAAATAGAAACCATTTGGGGAAAGATGATATAGGATATATTAAACATTTATTTCCCCCCCTCTTTATAGCCAGCACTGGTTTGTTAAATTAAAAGTGTTTAGTCTGGCCTGGATGGTAATCTATGTCCAATTCAGATCTAAATATGTATAATAAACAGTCTAGCTTTTAATCCATATTTATGTAGTAATTTCTTTAGTCATGAGGTTTTGGAAAGAATTTAGGTGTTTTTTCTCTAAGACATGTTTTCTGGAACAGGGGAAGGTCATGGCCAGCACTGCAAGGACGGAAAGCAGCTTCAACACAGCACTGCCAAGGACCACTCTGAGTAGCAAATAGCAGCAGCATTTTCTACTCACAGGCATAATGGGTCAAAGTCTGGATTTCCCATTTAAACCCTGTTTCCACAGTGCTTACATTCACTTCTGCTTTAAACACCACAGTTAGAAAAGGTGTCATCTTTTTATGGACGGCTTTGACTTTTATGGAGAAGCTGACACCTGACATACAGTGTTTTCACTCCCTGCCCCTGAAAGTACTGCCTTTTATTTAAAACTTCTCCCTGTCCTGGTTAAAAATAGAGCCAAAAATTTTGTGGAGAAAAAAAATCTCCAACAAACCATAAGATATTTCCAGAGTGACCATTCCTTGAAATAACTGTAATTTGTAACCATGATTCATAACCATGATTCAGACCCTCACCCAAAAGGCAGTGTCCCCATCAGCCTAGGTCCTCCAAACACCAAACAACCTTTTCCAGACGTGTTTTATATCTCCAGTGAGTAGGCTCATGGCTTCTTTGGAAGGCCTGCTTCACTTAATGAGTACAAAATCTATGTGAATTTGAATTTGTGTATTCTCACTTCTGCTTAATAAATAAGAAAATTTATATTTAATGAGAATCTACTTTTACCCCCTCTGCCTTCCTTAATGAGAGCTAATTGAATAGAACAATCTTCATTTGGCAGGATGTATCATGAGGGCTTGTCTATACTTAGAAATTTACTGAGATAACTAATCTGAAATGGTTGAGAAATATCCCTACAGCTTTTCTGCCCAAATAACTGTTTCAGAGCAATTATTTCAAATGAGCTATTTTTGTAAATTTCAAGTGTATACAAGTCTCCAGTCTAATATCTTGCTGGCATTACACGCCCAACTAGTTTTTATGGATCAACCTATTTGATCTGGTGAGTAAGTCACACTGTAGGAACAAAACAACAAAAAAGTAACTTTGGCTCTGATTTGCCTTTGTGCTAATGCATGATATGATAAAAAAAAGCATTACTGCTAGTGATAATTTAGCTATATATGACCTGGATACTGATTCTACAGTACCAGGGGCAAATTCTAGCCCCATATACTTTTAAAGGTACCATACAGGCTACTTTTTATTAAAATCTTTCCCCTTTTCATTTCTGATTAGGACTCAATAATTTATTTCTCAAGTGCTTTCCCTGCAATATAGAGACAGCTAGGCTGCTGTAACTTTCAGAGGTACATTAGTGTGTGATAAGCCTTATTTTAGGTCCTTGCTGTGCTCAGTCTAAGAATGACTATGAAGTTTCAAAGCTCACCAGCGTTTCTTTGGGGTCTGGCAGCACACCAAAACAGCAGACTCTGATAAAACAGCCTGGATTTGGCAGACATGGATTGATCCTTTCTTGTTCTGTGTGAGAACCATTTCCCTCAGCATGACCACCGCTTTAATCTTGTATTTTAAACATAAACAGAATGGCAGATTTTACAGTATAATCTGTTAGGCACAGCAGCCTTTTAGAAGAATGAATCATTAACCTAGAAGCTATGTTTAAGTAAAAAGAACAGACAACAAGAAAGGGGGAGAGAGAGAGAGGGAGAGAGATTGGTTTTGTTCATGATTTAACACACAACTGTGATCCACTCGCCTCTAAAATGCATTGCTGGAGAAGAAATAAACCTCACTATAAGCAGGGCAGGAAAAAGTGTCATTACAAAAGAGCTTGCTTGAGGAACATGGGGAGAGAGGAGGAGGAAAAATGAATTTTAAAATTTTCTATCCTGCTGCATTTTTGAAATGTAACACATTTATGGTAGTAATGTTCTTGCTGCCATGCTGGTGTAAAGAGACAGAAGAGAAGGCATGCCGAGAAAGGCAATGTCTCTCATTAGTGCAACTGGTAAAAGTGGGAAAAAACAAAGAAGAGGAAACAAAGATGTTCTGGTTTTCCTTGTATTCAAGTCAAGCCGTTTAATAAAAACTTTTACTCCCGTACAAGACTCGGCCATTTCTGTTTAGAGGATAACTAAACTGCAGCTAACGCTGATATATTAAACAATTTGCAGAGGGATAGTTTCTAACACTCTTTCTCATTTATGCTGCTCTCCATCTTGCATCAGGCTGGGCAGACTAAATGTAATTTGCACCTTTGTCCAAGTTTATTTTACATTGCAATGTTATCAGTGTAAGCAAGAATCAGACCCTTTGCTCTTAAACTACTCCTGAAGGGAACTTAGAGACTCAAATATGAAACTAATGCTACTCATTTATTATGTCCTTTAATAAATTTTCCTCCCATTTATGAGTATAAATGTGTGTGTAAACGTATTGACATCACAGCTGCATAGATGGACCAGGAGAATCAGTGTTAACATTGCCATAAGGTATTTATGTTTGTTCATCATGTGTACACATGAAGCTTTCCTTCTCCTTGATGACAACAAGAAAGGTGTTAGACTGACCAATTATTATCTTTAACATTTTGACTGTGTGTTGCATTTTCAAATTTGACCTCTCAAGAAGAAAGCATGGAAAAAAAGGAATGTTTCAACTTGTGGTCATGGTATTTTCCACTATATTACTTAAATCCTTTGTGTAACTTGAATTTGTGCTGCCCAATTGTTCACTGCAGTTGGTATTCCCAAATGCACATGCAGCCCATGGGAACAGCAGGTTTTTTCAGCCATTTCCTGGGAATTATTTTATACACCTGAGTCACCAGAAATGACTGATCTAGATCAAAGTAGGGCGAGAGTGAGGTCATCCACTTGGGTGGCTGCTCTCATGTGTCCTAATATAATTTGATGATACAGTGAAAGAACATGTTACTGTGACAGGATGCATCAAAAGGAAGAGAAATATGTTTTCAGGGAGATGATGGCATCAGAAAAGCTTAGGCATAGCCAGGTGCACGTATATACATGGAGCTACCTGAAGAAATGTCCATGGTCGTCTGTAAATGACATCCTACTGACCAGCCTGTGGTGGAGGACCATCATCAGATGGGTTTCCTATTTGCTTGGGAGAATGAGCAATAGCTCTATTTTTTTCTATTCTTCATTCAAACTAAGGCATTTGTAAACAAGAAGCAAACTCAGACCAGATGGGATCTTACTTTTCATAATGCAAAGACCAAATTGTTTTTTAATCCTTCCAAATTGATTTACTGTGTCAGGCATCTCTTCTGTTGCTAACAGTAGGAACTGAAGAATTTGGGGGTTTACCACCCCATCCCAGAACACAGACTGGCTTATCTCCCAGTTCTTATAACTTCTTTCACAGGCACAAACATGAAGCCAAAGATCAGTAGTATTCTGGGTATTAGAAGTCTTTCACAGACAACATGCATGCCTTTACCTTCCCATCCTCCTTCAAGGCATCTCTGCATTTTAGAAAAAAAGGTGGCATTATGATCCCTTCTTCTAGTTCTACAGAATTACTTTTTTTAAATGCTGCAACACTTGCACTTCTGAGATGCTTTGCTAACCTTTTCCTTTTTATCCTTAATTTCTCAAGTGGATTTGATGAAAACAGACAGCTGTTATTTTTTCAGGCAATATTTATTTAAATTATGTCATATAGTCTACATTTAGATTTTTCTTTCAGAAGAAAATATTGCCTCAGTCTGTATCTACGTGTAGGTGAGGTGTCTTTGTATCTAGATTATTTATTTTTTCTATAGCTAGTACTTATATCTTTCCACATTGTTTTACATACTCCAGTTTCTTTTTATTAAGTTTTTTAACATATTTTTCATGCATCGCTGTGGCTTCCTCTGTAAGCTTTTAATATATAAAGGAAGATTATTTTACAACAAATAAGAATTAGCTAATTTCACAAAACAAATGGGATAAAACCCCAAAAGATTAAGGTGGGCCCAAAGTCTAAAATTTGCCCATAAATGCAGTCTAGCACTTACATAGACACATAGTTTTAATGGTATGAATAGTCCCACTGAAATCTAGGACAGGGGAACTGTATTTAGAACAGTTTTTAAGCACCGTTGTGACCAACTGGGGTTGTAACAAGTTTTGCATTCAAGCTTAACATGACTAACAACTATGGATAAGGAAAAAAAGTAGACTAAAGAGCTATCCTGGGTTATCTGTAGAGTGATTTTATTCCTGATGCCTGCTCTCAGTTGGAAAAACAGTAGTCAAAGCACACTGCTGCAGCAGAAGGACATGGTGAGACGCCTTGTTGGGCACCCAGCTTCAGACCTTGGTGCAACCAACATCAGTCAGGTTGTTTTCTTACCTTCCTTTTCCTCCAGAGTTAAATCAAAACTCATGGAATCAGGAAAAGATTAACACATTTGGAGCTTGGGAGCAGAAAGATTGACTTATTCTTGTTTATGATGCTTGCCTGGTTTGTGATTTGGAGCACAAGAGAGGTACCCAGCTAGATTTTTCAAGGACATGCCAAGCATGAAGTGTTGCCAGGCTTCAATCTTCCTCATGGCATTATATGAAACTCTGTGAAATTCCTTGAAGAAAAATATTCACAGAGGTCACAGCAGTTTTTCAGCAGCTGAAACCTGCTTGCTGCTCTCTAAACAGTTTTACATTTGGAGGAGGGTTCTTGATAATTATCTGAATGAGGTATGGAAAATTCACAGGTTATTCATAGATAAACAGTGAGGACAGCTGGGTACAGAGATTAATACAAAGGTGTGATCTGGTGGCAAAGTGAAAGGCAAGAGTTTTCTATAGATGGCAGACCCCAAAGTTCTCCTTTATCTTTTCCAGAACTCGTGATCTTGTGGGAAAGTAATAAAAAATTGGCAGTTCTTTCTTTCAACGTCTTATAATCTTAAGGTACCTGTCACCTCAATGCTGCAAAGATCTACTTGATCCCTGTGTGTTTAAAATGCTTGTGTATTTTACTGCTGCTTACCTCTTTCAGTTAGTTTGGGGAGCCAGCTGATTTTTTCACCTTGTGGAACAACAAAGTTGCTAATTTAATTCGACTCCAAACTTTTGCCATACTGCTAATGCACATACATGGGGGAACACCTTTTACCTTTCAGATTTCACACCAAATATAATAATTGACCTGTTTTCCTGACATAAAAAAGCCGAGTCCATATATTTCCTATCTTATTCATTCTGCACCATTTCTTTTGATTTAAAGAAGGTTTGCAGTAATAGGAACTAATGCAAGTTCTTTTGCCTTTTGATAAATACAGTAGTCCTCGATTTTCAGACTATAACTTTCAGATCTTCAAACTTCACGCTTGAGTAAGAAACTTATATTTTTATTAATTTTGCATATGTGTTTTCCCTACGTTTTGATCTCTGCGATGCTGTGATGTTTGCAAGCAGTGCTAGTCTCACACAGGTTTTAAAAAAAATTCAAAACACTATCTTATGAAATCACTAGTAAAGAAATAAAAAATAAATTCAGCAATTTTTTACTTCCATTTAGAATTTTTGACTTCAGAAATTTTGTTTTCAGGAATTATAAAAGTTTTTATCTTGATTTAAATGTATTCAATTAGTTGTTCTCAATGAATAATTCAATCAGCATCAGAAACAAATTAGAAGCTTAAAAAAAATCTTGGTTTTGTCTTTATGTTATAAGGCATACAGTAGATATGAAATTAAGTGAAAACAATATCTGTTAAAGTAAATATATTTTTCCCTTCTACACACCCATTGGGTGTCTTAAGACAGATTTATTTACTTAGGGAGAGCTATTTTAAAGTGTTTTTTCCTTCAATTGTAAAGATGTTGCGAGGTGTTTATAAATATTTTCTAATACAAATACCAAAAAAAAGTAGTATTCACCTAATGAAAAAGACTTACAACACTCACCTTATTCTAACGTTCTGTAATGTAAAAAAGGAAGAAGCTAAATTATATTAAACTTAAACCCTGCTTAATTGAATGGGCAAAGATAAAAAATGTCTTTCTGATCAGCAAAAAATACACAAAGTGAGCAGCTTACTTAGTAGGATGTATTTAGTCACATATTTTACAGCTTACCAACCCATCGAAAAAGGGAAAGCTTTCTAAAGGGCACAAAAATGACAAATGCAAACAGAAGCACATGGTAACTTAAACCAAGTTAACCTCCTTTAAGATTTAAATCATTACTAAAACAAACAATTTAAATTGTCAGGAATTAAAACAGATCAATGAAAGCTTTGGGTTCGCAAATTTTTCACACGTATCACAGTGAGACCCTGACATACTCCTGCAATACCAGTGATGGTTAATCACAACTGCTCTCACTTTGGAGCTCTCTCCTGGTAATCAAGCTTGACAGGCACCCCTGTCAGCCACACGGTTTAGCTCTGGGCCACAGCTGGATTTCACCCATAGCATTTAAGGAATGTACTATCCTAGAGGTTTTCAAGCTGTGACCCACTTTGGGGTGATAGGTGACACAAGGCTGGGAGAAGCACTGCTACCATGGCTGCTGGTACCCAGAGAGATGCCTGCTCCTGCTCAGCCCTAAAATCACTGTCAGGTGACAGTGACCAGCCCCCATCCCTCAGAGCAGAGAAACTAGACAAAATAATTTTCTCCCAGGGTCTGTAGTGACCAGTCTTACAAAGATGACCATGAACTTCAGGTTCAGAGCTATTGGATGGGCCTTTCACGCTCCTTGCAATGAGGAGGTCCCTGTCCATTTCTGCCCAGGATCTCCTCATAATTGGAAGGCAACAAGTATCACAGAAAACAACAACTGGATTTTGGTTGGACAATAACTAACCAGTATTTAGCTTTTCTCAAATATTTCTGTCTCATAGGGACCTGCTACAATGGCTGCATCAAGGGAACTTGGAGGTAAAGGCATCCCCAGATTTTGTGCCTTACTTTCTCTTCTGTTTCAAGCCAGTCACTCTGCTGCAGGTTAAATTTCTTTGGCAAAGAGTGAGACCTTGCTGTAATAAAGTTAATCATGGGGTAGTTCTGGTAGAGATAAAGAGGCAATTTCTTTGATGCTCTAGACATGTAACCTGCAATGTGATGATGATAAGCAATTTGGAATTTCCTTTTTGCTACAAACCGACCAATTTTAACTCATTACCTGTCTTGCTAGGCTTGAAAACTGAGAAAGAGCACAGTTCAGATCTCACAAAAGCCTCCAGCCAAGGGGCAGGTTCGATAGCTGACTATACAATAGAAGAAGTCTGTCTGGATTTATTTCTGGTAGATGAAGTCACTTTTTGAGAAATTGGATCTATAAAACTGCAGGGCATGATATAATGATAATAAATGCATAGAAGCTTTCATATTTATTAATTGCACATATTATAAGATAGAAACCAGCCAGACTAGTTTTCTAAATTGGGATCGAGATTTTTTAAAGCAGCAGCTCTCTCAGCTGCAGATGTTCATACAAAACCCACCAATGAAGTTTCTGAGCATCAAGAGACTGAAAACTCTGTATTTGAGACAGGATAAGACCATCATGTGAAGCGCTTAGCTGCTTTAAATTACCTTGCTTATATAGACAAAGATGGACATTACAAAAAAAAAAAAAGGTAAGAAGTGACACTTCTAAAGTCTTTTCCCAAACTGGTCAATAAAAAGCAACTTCTAGAGGTCACTTCCTGAGAAATTACGTGCAAGTTTCCATTTATTGTTCTGAAACATGAATGGTAAATGGCATAAAACTGCCCTTATTCCTAACTTAAAAAGCAGAAACTGAGGCACTGAAAATTTATGTAGTTTCTTCAGAACTGACAAAGGACTTGGGAATACAACTCCTATCCTTGCTCTTAAGGTCCTCCATTCATTTTCCAGGAGTGGGAGATGTTACTGTAATGGCTATATTGTTTCCCTTAGAGCGAAAGGCAAGTCCCCTCCCACATGATTTTGTTGATATTGTTTGTTAAATTCCTTATTGTGGCTGTCAACAGGGCATTTAAAAATCAAAATGTATAAAGGAAAAGCTATGCCACATGGCAGGTATAAAAAGCAACAGTTCTAAGGATTCATACAAATATTAAAATTTACCTCCTACAGTTAACCTAGTGTTATTCATGTTTTCTGTTACACTGCCCAGAGGTGTTTCACTGTTTCCTACAAAAGGGATATTTGAATTTTTTATTTTGCTTTTATCCAAGTAATTAGTCATGACTGACATTTAGAGATATGCAGGGTGAGATACTCCAATGCATTTTCTTTTGGCATTCCTTGAATTAGACTTAGTGCTAAAAGAAAACATCTCCCTGCACCCCTCTCCTGTATTTTTAAATGAATGCCATCCAAATGGCATTGCCACTCAAATCTTACAGAGAAATTCCTCACATGCTGATAGCGCAATGTGGGAATCTCTAAAATTGTCCCCCGTAGGTTCGAATTCAGCCCCTGAAGGTTCACTTGAGTTTAATTTCACTAATCACACGGGGACAGTTATTTTTCGCTCTTGCTCAGCTTCTCTTTCACTTGCGAGCACGCACACACACACACACCCCACTCTCACTCTCACTGCATCCCTCCCTTTCTGTTGCACTTAAGTCCAGATTCCCTCTGACCATTCCCGCTCACAAGCGGAGAGCGACACAGCACCACGGTGCCTAAAGACCGTAGGTAGGTCCTTTGCTTCGAGCCAATTTATTCACATTTGCGATGGTAAGATTGATTTTTATCCTGCATTTCTGAGTTTATTTAACTGATTTCAGAAATTGCTACAGAGGTGGGGGCCGAGATCATCTTCAAGGTTGTTGTCATCCGGAATTTTATGTCCTTCATTTTCTTTCACTCTGTATGCCTGTCACATCGGCTTAACTGTGAGTAGCGTACTAGCCAGTACCTCTGGCATACTGTATATTAATAGAATATTGATATAGCGCAAATACTGTTGTGGGATTCATCATTTGGTAAATCCTCTGCCGTCTGCAGTTTTACAGAGCCGCTTAATTAGCAATTTTACAACCTCCTATTCTCTCATTAAATTAATTAATAATTAAGTTCAAATATAGGCATCTTTAATGTCATAATTATATTTCAGTTTTATGGTCACCAGAGTTTAGCTCATTAGGCAAGGTAGTCGTAAACCATAGCTCTATTTAGGGTCTGAGGCACTGATGCTCAGGTGGTTTGCTTCTGTATGGTATTTTTTATCCTTCTCACCTTCTCCTCTTCTTCCCCTGTCCCCCTCCTCTTCCCCCTGTTTCTCCAGCTACCCTCCCTCTCATTGCTCTCTGCTAACACTGGCATTTTTTCCTGTGGCAGCTCTTTCTCATTCATATATCATGTTAAAAAAAAAAATCCCTGGCACACACCCTCACAGCCCTCCCCTCCCTATTACTCTCTCTGGAGCAGTGCAGCGATGCTGGCCTGCTGTGAGTCCTGCTTCCTTGCAAGCCCTAGGGACCATCACCTCCAGTGCTGGGCACCTAGCAGTGGCAAATTTTGTGTTGCATCCTCCCAGGGATGCTGTATTCCTTTTTTGACTGTGAGATTTACCAAAGCATGGGATGTAGTAATGACATTTCACACAGTATGATATGTTGTGTGTTGGTTTATATGTAGTGGATTTATTTCAGTCATTATCACTGATTAAACCAGCTTAGTTGAAAAGGCAAAGCAAAACTTGGCTTTGAAATTGTTCTTATTTAATTTTGTTTGTGCTCACATAACCCAGGACAGCACTAATTATCTCTTTAGTGTAGCTCATATTTCTAATGTAATTCATATGTAAATTGTAATTTAAATCATATGGGAATGTTTGTGTTCCTTGCATATTCTCAGTAAAGAGCACAAACAGTGAATTAAAACTGTTTGGAAATGAAAACTTTATGTTGCCTTTTTTGAACTGTCTTTGATTCCTTTTGGCTTGCTGCTTCTCTAATGAATCATGATTCAATTGGATGGCTAAGGCCAAAGCATTTAGTCTCCTCTCTCTGTATTTATGCAGCTTGCTCACTCGCCTGCTTTTCCTTCTGAATTTGGGAGGCAAGGGAAAGCTTTCTGCATGCTCACTATCTTTGAAAAAAAAATCATAAGATGGCTATTATTATTAATAAATAATATTTTTTATGACTAGACAACCTACAAGCATGGCATGGCACTATTTGTGCCGCTTTGCTACTCAAACAGAGCTGTGCCAGAATTTTCTTTCTGGTAGCATATCTGAATGATATTAGGTTAAAATTTTTATCCTGACCCAAATTTTCCATCTAATAACCTTAATTGTTTTGTTTGCTTTTGCTTAATGCAGTATTACTGTCCTCTCTAAAAGCTGCTGCTGTCCAAAATGAAGTGGTCTTTTGACAGGGCAAGTCAAAATTTGTGTGAGTAGACCACGGGAGAGTTAAAGTTGTTCCCAAACTTCTGAAGCTTCAGGACATGTTTGCTTGCTGGATGAGGGTATGATGCTCTGGCACACTCCAACACCAAACACAGAACTAAGGTGGGTGCCAGGAAGGCGAGTGTGAAATCCTGAAGAGTCATGGGCAGCAGGTGCAACTGTGCTACCAGCTCCTGCAGAAGACAGGATGAAGCAAAAGACCTGAAGGAAACAGGAAGGGTAAAAAGTTCCAAAGGAAGAATAATTAAACCTAAAAAGCCAGCAAGTTAGTGAATGATGATGTCAGCTACACCTTTCCTTGCTGGAACTGCCCATTTCCTACACAAAACTGAACTCACCGGATTAGGGAGATAGTGAATGCCTGTTTCTCATCCTGCCAGCAAAGATCTTTGGCCCACGCCAAATGAAGTTGTCTGTGCTGTGCAGACAGACAGCTGTACCAGGCCAAATGTCATGGCTTTGCCCCAGCAAGTTATGACCTGACCTGCCACTGGCCACACAAGACTGTTTGCAGTGCTTCCCCAGGTTTGGTGCAGGGGACTCAGGACATGATGGTCCTAGAAGCCTCTTCCCATGGACAACTGCTGCTCAGGCTGGTGTGCAAAGCCTTCAAAGGGGAAAAATCCTAAACTCCCTGCCAGTGTCTCTGTTGTTCATGGGTATTGCTGTGGCCGGAAGAGAGATAAGGCTTTGAGGACACATATTTGTGTGTCAGTCCCTGCTACTGTAATGCCGAGCTCTGGGACAGGTGACCCTGCTCACCACTGGGAAAGATTGCATGTGCCGAGAAAGAGGTAGAGGGGTCGCACCAGTGAACAGGCACACCTGCTTTGTAACATCCAATCTCCCCATTGGGAAAAGTGCTCCCTAATTTACAGCAATTTTGTCTTTCTCAGGCTTTGGGAACCCCCTACAGATAAGCTCAGCCTGTCAAGGCGCAGCATCAGGATGCTGCATAGCACAGCTGAGCAGAGCGTGGGCAAGGCAGGCAAGAGGGACCGCTGGTCTGGTTTGGCTGTGACCACAGAGCCCTCCAGGAGCCAGGTGCCCTCCAGGGGAGGGACACTGCCACATCTAGGGCACACATTTAAAGCACATGTACACACACACACACACACGCACTCTCCCTGTGACGACACCAGAGCTGTCCGAAACTATTTTCAATAATTGATTTGCTGTTTAATTGAACATCATGACTGACTAACATAGCTCATTACTTTACTCATTAGTTAATTATCGAAGAAAGTAGGACAAGTCAATAAAATGAAAGGCTGTAAATTCCAATACTAATTAGCACCATTTCCTCAGAGACATATTTAAGGGCAGATTGGCTACCCGAATGTCCCTGGACCTTGTAGATGAAGGGAAAGGGTAGACTTACCATAAATCTAGATTACTGGCAAGCAAGGCTCCTCAGCAGTAAGTAGTCAAGTACACAAGTGCTGAGCTACCACCAGGCACCCTATTTGAACTGAAATATTGGAAGGCAAGCAGGACAGAAATTCCTATTTTTAAAAGAAAAGAGGGGGGTGGGGGTGGTGAGGGAGGGAGTGCTCACACACCAGAGAGGATCCATATTTAAAATAAATTATGCAAACTGAACTACTTCTGCAGAGCACATTTGCTTTCCTAAGCTCTCTTTCCCGGTCTCTCTCACAAGCACCTTCATCCTTTTTTTTGGCAGCCCAAATCCTACTCAAAACATCAGAACAACCCTTCAGAAGGACCCATTTTTAATGTGAGGATTCTAATTTATATCTCTTATTTGTGTTTTGTTCTGGGTTTTTTTAATAAACTATTCCAGTAATGGAAATTATATTCTCTTGTTATTGCTTTGTATTATCTTTGTATTACTGTCTGCTCTATTATCTCAAAATTATTTTTTGTATTCTTTTTAATTTAAAACAAGTCTGATATACCATCTGAGGGAGAATTTAATGGGTCCAGCAGAGCCTTAAATGAGCCAAAAAGTAATTTAAAACAAAAAAGACAGGCTCAAAGGAGACTGGGAGAAAAGCAGACTAAGAGAATGCATGTATGTGTATGCATGTTTGCATGCATGGCATGCATTTCGTACTTGCCTGAGCATATATATATATATATATATATATATGTATATATATACACACACACACACGTATGTATATATACTTAAATAATAAGTGTATGTATGTATATAAAAAGCCATGCAGACACATACATACAGCCAGATACAAACACACTGAAATGTGCCTGTATCGGGTTCTTATTGCTCAGTGTGGGGAAATTTACAAGTTCCTCGAGTTCTGAAGTTTAAAAGCCCCCAGATCTTTCTGGCTCCCTTTTAAAAATCAATACAAGAGAAATCAGACTATGGAAAGGTTCTTTTGATATGCTGGTACACTGTTTAACAATTTGTCTAAATTATTATAAACAACTAAGTGATCAAAACAAATATATTTCCTTAATTCTTTTTATTTGGAGGCATATCTTCTGTGTCTTCCTCTCAGCAAATATCCACTTGTGAAAAATTAATTTCTAGTTAGGTGAATGGAAATAGAGATTGAAAGCATTACCTGAGCTCAACTTAAGGGAAGAAATCATCCTTAGAATAGCTCTCGGTCTGGAGCTTTAAATATTTAGCATTTTTAAAAATATATTAATGGATTAATGCAAAAAAAGCCAACAAATGTCTGTTACTTGACTTACTATATTTTGTGCCTGCAGTTCTGATTATTAAGCCACAAGTTCTGATTTATTTTCAAGTGTTTTAAAAAGTACCTTGCCAAAGTGTTCTGAAGATTGCATGAATTTTTTAATCAGCATTTTTAAGAATCTGACTTCTGGTACTAATAAAGCAAGACTGAAATTTAAATTTAGGGAAGAAAGGGGAAATGTGGTTGTCTTGCTTAACAGAAAGGTCCTGGAAGAAAGAATGCAAGGAAAAATTCTCTATTTATTTTGGTAAAATAATTTTTTTTTAAAGTGGTATTTTATTGTCCATGTTTGGGAGGGGATATTTGTTTGGGATGTTCTCTTTGCATTAGTGAAGGAATGGAAGAAAAAAACACCACCGTGTAAAACTGACCTGTGAAAGAACAGAGAGGAAAAGATTTCCCCAATTAGGTGTTCATTCAGCATAGACTAAAGCACAAGGTATATACAGCATACAGAAGCACTGCACACTTGCTAGGAGTTGGAAATTACAAAGGAGAACATTCAGAAAAGCAGGACCTGTGATCTCTCTCTTGTTTCTAGGCAGTGCCAAGCACTCTTTGATCCTGATAATTTCTCTTTTTTTTTTTAATGGTTCTGGTTAGGTCATGCTGGGACCCTGGTTATACTTGAACACTTTGGCTACAGGGCCTTGGGAAGAGCTCCCAAACTGAGCAGCCAGCATGCTCAGCCTGCAAGAGCTCAATATGCATGATAGGTATGGGAATGGGGAGACGGCTGTGAGAGGTTATTTAAGTTGTGCTTTAGAGCCACAAATGGCTCTACATGTACACACATATGCAATTCTTGCATTTTACACTGCTGTTTGTTGCACATAATACAATATGCACACACAAAATAAGGTAATCCTCATTTGAATTTTTAATTTATTTTCTGTATCTGTTTTCAAATACTCCAAAACTGGAGGCAGAAATGGATTACTGAGTGCAATACCTGTAGTACTCTGAGCCAGCTGATGAAAAATAGCAGACTGAAAGTGCTCTGGTGAATTTGCAGAGGTCCTCTTTCTGAGATGGGGCCCCCAGGTCCCTGCAGCCTTTAATCAGCTGAAACTGGAGTGAAGCTGTCAGCTCCTGCTTGTATTCTGTCAGCTTCAGTACCACTTAGAGCATCCCTGACAAATGCACAGTGCACATTTAACAGTCAATCTGTGGGCAAGCTTTTGATTTTGCAGGAAACTTTCTAAAGTTCCACTTTCTACTAGGGAAAACTTACTAAGTTATTAGGGAGGAAAATGGAGAAAAGCATCCTTCAATCAAACTCTCATTTCATGGAAAAAGCCAGCTGTCATCTTTTCTTTAGCAGGATGATGCATTGGCTCAGTTCAAGGTGATATCCCAGTCGGTGCAAGACAGAGCAAGGGTTATTGTGTGATGGTGACACCTCTCCTCCTCTGTCAGTCAAACAGTGCCAGCCATCCCATAGAACTGCAGCAGCGTAATATTATGAGGGATATTGTCATATAAATTATTCACGCTGAAATATTAGTTCAGCTCTGGTGTGTTTATAAGTTGCCCATTAAGAATTCAAATTTGAAGATATTTTCCAGCTGCATAAACTTTCCCAAACACCCTTCCCCGCAAGTCACCTACCTCTGGTGTTGCTTCAACATACAAGTGTTAAGTGTCACTGTCTGGGATGAGTGACTTCAAGAAAAGCTGTTCCTATATTTTTAAAATAACAAATATATTTTAAAATAAAGCAATACCCCAGACACAAACAAGAATTCTTTTTATGTGTGGATTATTTGAAGATTTGTCCTTATCCCTTTCCTTTCTGATGCCTGGTGACATTTTTTTTTGTGAGTAGTTTGTGGGCTAAACCTATTATTTGCTAATTAAAGATCCTTCCTTTTCCTCTTGGGAGTTTAAAATCTCTACTATTATTTCTTCACAGAGCTCACTCCTACAATATCCCTGCTGTAAATGCAGCTGAATGTTTCCTAATGATGATAAAAATAAGGCCATGGCACATCTGAGCAGTCTGGAAGAGTACAGAGAGAAGGAGGATAGACACAGTTTCTTCACAAGTCAGATCTGTCCCTAGCATTCAGTTTCCCCACAATCCCCATGGTAATGTCATTGCAAGAGGGAAATTATTGTAACATTGCAACACTGAGCTCCAATAACCACACTGATCCCTGGGGAATCTGCCATTTGCTGCCCCACAACATGGAATATTTCCTGAATAGGCTTCTTCCCTAACCCCATTAAAAACACAGTCTTCCCAAGCAGAGGACAGAAACTTCTTTGAGGACACTCTAAGAGTTAAGAGTCCTCAGAAAACAGTTTTGGATGCCTTCAATGCCATTCCTCTAAAATGGGAAAACACTTCTGGTGTCCTAAAGGCACCATATGAAGATTATGGCAACCCCATCCAGACAAAAATTACTAAATTAATTCTAAATTAATTAGATTTTAAATTAAGCATTGGGGTAATTAATATGTATGTGGCACCAATATGTAACTATTTATTGCTACTAGTATGAGTGTTGTTGGTATCACTTTTAATAGTTTTCTTTTTTATCACTGTAGCACTTAGAAGCTGTCACTACAGATAAGACTGCTGTTGCACCAGCAAAACAGAGCAAATCCTGGTCCCCTCTCCAAAGGGCGAAAGACCAATGGCTGTACTTATGGGAGCAGTTCTGGTCCTACCAATACAAAGAGTTGCCTAGTGAAATCTGGAAGATCATTTAAAGGAAAAAAAATTATTTATTCATATTGTTTCCCATGGAAGTTAGGTGCCCTAAGTGCATTAAAACCCAGGTCAGGACTAGACAACTGCAGCTAGTGACAAAGAACATACACATACACTGGCAGACTTACTGAAACAGAAGGCACAGCTTTAGGAAAAAACAGCAGCAACAAACTTTTGCAGACTTCAATGAAGGAACATTTCCAGTCATCTTTAAAAAGAGAAAAAGTTTCACACAAGTCAGCCTACCCATCTTGCCAAAAACAGTCAAAGTAAAGCCATCCATCTTTATTACACATTAAGTAAGAGGCAGACAAATGAGGAAATAAATAAATGTTTATGCATACATATATTTGAAGAACCCTACTTTCCTGCAGTTGACATTCATAAAATTCTCACTGCCTCTCCCAGTCAATTCTCTCCTTCAATTAACCAATAAGTCAATTTATTCCTTCTCCGTCAGAAAAATCCCCTGTTCAGCAAAAAATGCATCATTTCACTATCAGATCAATTTACCCTTCCTTCTCGCTGCTCAATCGATAATCTCTGCATGTCCTAAACAACAAACAGGTCACGAGAAAGAAACCTGCCTAGGAAATTTCTCTGCTATTATTTGGCGTGCAACCTACATATGGTTGGCTTGCCAGGCCCTTCCTGAGCATGCAAATATGGCAAACACTCAAAACAATACTGTCGAGAATTGGATTTTAAGACGACAGAAAGATCTGAACTGAGCTTATATGTGCAATAACAGTGCAGCTGTTTGGATAACTGGTGGAATTATATGTTAAACCAGAAGTGCATGCAAAATTTCACAATATAAAAATCAAATTAAAAATTAAGGATGCAATGAAAAACTGCACCACTTTTAGGCAATAGAAAGCTTTTAGAAACCATTCTATCCGACTGAACTATTCTGATTGAATTTGATAAAGGTAACAATAAGAAGTGCCCATACTCAAAGCTCTAGACATCCAGAGACTGCAAATAAAGACAGTATGCAGAAAAAAAAAAAATTGTCTTCAAAAAAAGAATGGCTGTAAACCAGGCACTCTTCATTTGACTTCACCAGAAATCATCAATAAAGATCAGTACATTCAAGATGTCTTTTCAAATCCAAGATGTAAGGAAATATGGCATAAGAAAAACACAACTTCTCTGAGACGTTGCACCTTCAGTACGAAGCACATACACAGGTACAAACCCAACCCTAAATGAAACACAAATACCATATAACCAGAGAAAGTCACAATGCTCAGGAGATTAGGGCATGAAGTGAAAAATATGAGATGCTTAGGTTGTATAAAATGGTGCAATTAGACAAATTGACTTGCAGCACAGAAAGGGCAAGGAGTTCACAGTCCCCAGGACTTCTGGCAAAATACAACAAGCACTCTATTTGATGATCAGGGAATAAATTTTGTGAGATTATATTTTGGGAGGCTTCTCCAGCATTTAAAATATAAAGATTTAAAATATGCACTGCTAAAAGCAATGGGTCTTCACTTAATTGTTGGGGTTTTTTTGAGTTCCGCTGACTGTTTTTTTGCTTTGGGTTTGGGGTTTTTCTTCTTACTTCAATTGTTTGATCTCTGTAGCAGTGAGGCAGGATATGGAATTTTATGGAATTTTTACTCCCAACTGTGTATCAAAGCAAAAGGGAAAGTTGCACCTTTTTCTCTGTGATCTATTAAGATTTGGGAATATTTTCATAACTAGAGCACTATTTGAATATTTGTGAATAAAAATCCATTAAATACTAAAGAGTTACTATTCTCATTCAACAGCTGTTTTCTTAATTTGTTTTGCCATTAGTTGATAATTTCAACACAGCAGTCCAAGCTAGTCTTGGGCAAAAAATTTCCAGCTGAATGTTTTATTTAGGGAAGAATGCAAATTTGGGACAAGACAAACTATTCATAAACTTGTGCTGAATTTTGTTAGGAGGTCACCTGAAACTAAAAAGAAAGAAAATCACAGAGGTCAAACTACCCCTTTCCCCTCATTTTAAACAATGTTTCCAGTTATTGCCTCAAACTGATTCTTTTCCATTATAGGGAAAAACAGGTCTCAATTTAACCCACTTAAATACTTTCTGAGCGACTGTGACTTGTAGACTCCAAAATTTCCCTAAAAACACCCAGGGAGCTGTGGTCTCCTTTGGGAGCCCAGCTGTTTTTTCAGTGCCTTGCAGCTGGGAACATCATTTGCGTCAAAGAGCTCCTGGTGCAAAGGCTCCTCCCTGCAAGGATGTTGTGTCTTCATTTACTCACCGACAGTACCTTTGCAATGAGGTGGGAGATCCCACAGCACCTCCAGTTAAACTCTCCGGAGGATAGGGGGGACCTTATTGCTCTCTACAACTACCCTAAAGGAGGTTGTAGCAAGGTGGGGCCTGGTCTCTTCTCTCAGGTAACAAGTGACAGGATGAGAGGAAATGGTTTCAAACTTTACCAAGGGAGGCTTAGATTGGATGTTACGGGCATTTTTTTCACTGAAGGGGTGGTCAGGCACTGAAATGGGCTGCCCAGGGAAGTGGAGGTATCACCATCCTTGGAAGTGTTCAAAAGATATGTGGATGTGGCACTTGGAGATATGGTTTAGTAGTGAACATGGTGGTGCTGGGTTAACGTTGGACTTGATAATCTTTTCCAACTTTAGCAATTCTATGATTCTGGAAAAGAGATGGAGATTATTATTGTAAAAGATGCTACAAAGCATACAAACATTAGAAGCCTTTTCAACTGAAAAGCTAGAATAAGATACAGCTTCTTTGAGACAAAAAGATCTTCACTTTTGAGACCACTTAAGTCTACACGTATAGCAAGCGGCTCACAGGTCAGGCACAACACGTTATGGTGAATGGGATGACCTGTCACTAGTGGGGTTCCCATCCTCGGCCCTGTGCTTTTCAACATCTTCATGAATGACTTGGATGCAGGACTGGAAGGGACACTGAGCAAGTTTACAGATGACACAAAACTGGGAGGAGCTGTTGACTCCCTCGAAGGCAGAAAGGCCCTGCAGAGAGACTTGGACAAATTAGAGATGGGAAATCACCAAATGTATGAAGTTCAACAAGGGCAAGTGCTGGATTCTGAACCTGGGACAACCCTGGATGAATGAGAGGCTGGAGAGCAGCCCCATGGAAAGGGACCTGGGAGTCCTGGTCGACATCAAGTTGAACGTGAGTCAGCAGTGCCCTGGCAGCCAGGAGGGGCATCCGTGTCCTGGAGGGCATCAGACACAGCATGGACTGCGGGGCAAGGGAGGGGATTGTCCCGCTCTGCTCTGCACTGGGGCAGCCTCACCTTGAGTCCTGTGTGCAGTTTTGGGTGCTACAATACAAAAAAGACTTTAAAATACTAGAGGGCATCCAAAGGAAGGCTACAAAGATGGTGAAGGGCCTTGAGAGGAAGCCATATGAGGAGCGGCTGATGTCACTTGGTCTGTTCAGCCTGGAGAAGAGGAGACTGAGGGGAGACCTCCTTACAGTCTACAACTTCCTTATGGGAGGAAGAGGAGGGGCAGACAAGGATCTCTTTTCTTTGATGACCCGTGACAGGCCCCAAGGGAATGACCTGAAGTTGTGTTAGGGGAGGCTTAGGTAGGACATTAGGAAAAGGTTCTTCTCCCAGAGGGTGGTTGGGCACTGGAACGGGCTGCCAGGGAAGTGATCACTGCACCAAACCTGACAGAGTTCAAGAAGATTTTGGACAATGCTCTTGGGCACATGGTGAGGCTCTTGGGGACGGTGCTATGCAGGGCCAGGAGCTGGATTCAATGATCCTTGTGGATCCCTTCCAACTCAGCATATTCTGTGATTCTATGATTCTGTGATTCAGTAACAAGTGGGACTGCTGGACACCCTGAAATCCATAACATATACGCACATATTTCACGTTATACAGTTCATACTGTGAACGTGTACACATTGCATCTCATCTGAGACTGAGATAATAAAGACATGAATTTATTTTGGACCACAGCTGATTATACATACCTTAAAACTCCAGCATAGGGAAATAATGTCCCCTTGAACTGCCCTAGGTTAGATAAACATGGTTTTGACGTTGTTACCCCCAGCTGTAAGAGCTGCATGGTGAGGAGGGGGGGACAAAACAATTTTACAAGATTGCACAAGATTGTGGAGGGGAGAGAAGATTCCAGGACACAGATTGCACCTATGACGCTCTGTGATCGTTACTTAGTGACTGTCCCTTAACCTGGGAGAACAGAGAGAAAATGGAGAGGATACAGTAAGGTCTCTTTTTGACTAAGTAGTTTGCTTGCACATTGTGTGGTAGAAGGGAACAATGCCCATGCATCTCTTGACCAGAAAGATGTTTTTACACTCTTGCCCTTGAAATGCTTATTTTTGTTATCCACAAGGCTTATGACTTCACTCCCCTTCATCCCCTTCCCTTCCAGCTCTCAGTAGCAGGGAAGGGTTGGGCCAGCCTGCTCCTGGCCCCGGGGTGGAGGNCACAGCACCTCCAGTTAAACTCTCCGGAGGATAGGGGGGACCTTATTGCTCTCTACAACTACCCTAAAGGAGGTTGTAGCAAGGTGGGGCCTGGTCTCTTCTCTCAGGTAACAAGTGACAGGATGAGAGGAAATGGTTTCAAACTTTACCAAGGGAGGCTTAGATTGGATGTTACGGGCATTTTTTTCACTGAAGGGGTGGTCAGGCACTGAAATGGGCTGCCCAGGGAAGTGGAGGTATCACCATCCTTGGAAGTGTTCAAAAGATATGTGGATGTGGCACTTGGAGATATGGTTTAGTAGTGAACATGGTGGTGCTGGGTTAACGTTGGACTTGATAATCTTTTCCAACTTTAGCAATTCTATGATTCTGGAAAAGAGATGGAGATTATTATTGTAAAAGATGCTACAAAGCATACAAACATTAGAAGCCTTTTCAACTGAAAAGCTAGAATAAGATACAGCTTCTTTGAGACAAAAAGATCTTCACTTTTGAGACCACTTAAGTCTACACGTATAGCAAGCGGCTCACAGGTCAGGCACAACACGTTATGGTGAATGGGATGACCTGTCACTAGTGGGGTTCCCATCCTCGGCCCTGTGCTTTTCAACATCTTCATGAATGACTTGGATGCAGGACTGGAAGGGACACTGAGCAAGTTTACAGATGACACAAAACTGGGAGGAGCTGTTGACTCCCTCGAAGGCAGAAAGGCCCTGCAGAGAGACTTGGACAAATTAGAGATGGGAAATCACCAAATGTATGAAGTTCAACAAGGGCAAGTGCTGGATTCTGAACCTGGGACAACCCTGGATGAATGAGAGGCTGGAGAGCAGCCCCATGGAAAGGGACCTGGGAGTCCTGGTCGACATCAAGTTGAACGTGAGTCAGCAGTGCCCTGGCAGCCAGGAGGGGCATCCGTGTCCTGGAGGGCATCAGACACAGCATGGACTGCGGGGCAAGGGAGGGGATTGTCCCGCTCTGCTCTGCACTGGGGCAGCCTCACCTTGAGTCCTGTGTGCAGTTTTGGGTGCTACAATACAAAAAAGACTTTAAAATACTAGAGGGCATCCAAAGGAAGGCTACAAAGATGGTGAAGGGCCTTGAGAGGAAGCCATATGAGGAGCGGCTGATGTCACTTGGTCTGTTCAGCCTGGAGAAGAGGAGACTGAGGGGAGACCTCCTTACAGTCTACAACTTCCTTATGGGAGGAAGAGGAGGGGCAGACAAGGATCTCTTTTCTTTGATGACCCGTGACAGGCCCCAAGGGAATGACCTGAAGTTGTGTTAGGGGAGGCTTAGGTAGGACATTAGGAAAAGGTTCTTCTCCCAGAGGGTGGTTGGGCACTGGAACGGGCTGCCAGGGAAGTGATCACTGCACCAAACCTGACAGAGTTCAAGAAGATTTTGGACAATGCTCTTGGGCACATGGTGAGGCTCTTGGGGACGGTGCTATGCAGGGCCAGGAGCTGGATTCAATGATCCTTGTGGATCCCTTCCAACTCAGCATATTCTGTGATTCTATGATTCTGTGATTCAGTAACAAGTGGGACTGCTGGACACCCTGAAATCCATAACATATACGCACATATTTCACGTTATACAGTTCATACTGTGAACGTGTACACATTGCATCTCATCTGAGACTGAGATAATAAAGACATGAATTTATTTTGGACCACAGCTGATTATACATACCTTAAAACTCCAGCATAGGGAAATAATGTCCCCTTGAACTGCCCTAGGTTAGATAAACATGGTTTTGACGTTGTTACCCCCAGCTGTAAGAGCTGCATGGTGAGGAGGGGGGGACAAAACAATTTTACAAGATTGCACAAGATTGTGGAGGGGAGAGAAGATTCCAGGACACAGATTGCACCTATGACGCTCTGTGATCGTTACTTAGTGACTGTCCCTTAACCTGGGAGAACAGAGAGAAAATGGAGAGGATACAGTAAGGTCTCTTTTTGACTAAGTAGTTTGCTTGCACATTGTGTGGTAGAAGGGAACAATGCCCATGCATCTCTTGACCAGAAAGATGTTTTTACACTCTTGCCCTTGAAATGCTTATTTTTGTTATCCACAAGGCTTATGACTTCACTCCCCTTCATCCCCTTCCCTTCCAGCTCTCAGTAGCAGGGAAGGGTTGGGCCAGCCTGCTCCTGGCCCCGGGGTGGAGGNCTTTTCCAACTTTAGCAATTCTATGATTCTGGAAAAGAGATGGAGATTATTATTGTAAAAGATGCTACAAAGCATACAAACATTAGAAGCCTTTTCAACTGAAAAGCTAGAATAAGATACAGCTTCTTTGAGACAAAAAGATCTTCACTTTTGAGACCACTTAAGTCTACACGTATAGCAAGCGGCTCACAGGTCAGGCACAACACGTTATGGTGAATGGGATGACCTGTCACTAGTGGGGTTCCCATCCTCGGCCCTGTGCTTTTCAACATCTTCATGAATGACTTGGATGCAGGACTGGAAGGGACACTGAGCAAGTTTACAGATGACACAAAACTGGGAGGAGCTGTTGACTCCCTCGAAGGCAGAAAGGCCCTGCAGAGAGACTTGGACAAATTAGAGATGGGAAATCACCAAATGTATGAAGTTCAACAAGGGCAAGTGCTGGATTCTGAACCTGGGACAACCCTGGATGAATGAGAGGCTGGAGAGCAGCCCCATGGAAAGGGACCTGGGAGTCCTGGTCGACATCAAGTTGAACGTGAGTCAGCAGTGCCCTGGCAGCCAGGAGGGGCATCCGTGTCCTGGAGGGCATCAGACACAGCATGGACTGCGGGGCAAGGGAGGGGATTGTCCCGCTCTGCTCTGCACTGGGGCAGCCTCACCTTGAGTCCTGTGTGCAGTTTTGGGTGCTACAATACAAAAAAGACTTTAAAATACTAGAGGGCATCCAAAGGAAGGCTACAAAGATGGTGAAGGGCCTTGAGAGGAAGCCATATGAGGAGCGGCTGATGTCACTTGGTCTGTTCAGCCTGGAGAAGAGGAGACTGAGGGGAGACCTCCTTACAGTCTACAACTTCCTTATGGGAGGAAGAGGAGGGGCAGACAAGGATCTCTTTTCTTTGATGACCCGTGACAGGCCCCAAGGGAATGACCTGAAGTTGTGTTAGGGGAGGCTTAGGTAGGACATTAGGAAAAGGTTCTTCTCCCAGAGGGTGGTTGGGCACTGGAACGGGCTGCCAGGGAAGTGATCACTGCACCAAACCTGACAGAGTTCAAGAAGATTTTGGACAATGCTCTTGGGCACATGGTGAGGCTCTTGGGGACGGTGCTATGCAGGGCCAGGAGCTGGATTCAATGATCCTTGTGGATCCCTTCCAACTCAGCATATTCTGTGATTCTATGATTCTGTGATTCAGTAACAAGTGGGACTGCTGGACACCCTGAAATCCATAACATATACGCACATATTTCACGTTATACAGTTCATACTGTGAACGTGTACACATTGCATCTCATCTGAGACTGAGATAATAAAGACATGAATTTATTTTGGACCACAGCTGATTATACATACCTTAAAACTCCAGCATAGGGAAATAATGTCCCCTTGAACTGCCCTAGGTTAGATAAACATGGTTTTGACGTTGTTACCCCCAGCTGTAAGAGCTGCATGGTGAGGAGGGGGGGACAAAACAATTTTACAAGATTGCACAAGATTGTGGAGGGGAGAGAAGATTCCAGGACACAGATTGCACCTATGACGCTCTGTGATCGTTACTTAGTGACTGTCCCTTAACCTGGGAGAACAGAGAGAAAATGGAGAGGATACAGTAAGGTCTCTTTTTGACTAAGTAGTTTGCTTGCACATTGTGTGGTAGAAGGGAACAATGCCCATGCATCTCTTGACCAGAAAGATGTTTTTACACTCTTGCCCTTGAAATGCTTATTTTTGTTATCCACAAGGCTTATGACTTCACTCCCCTTCATCCCCTTCCCTTCCAGCTCTCAGTAGCAGGGAAGGGTTGGGCCAGCCTGCTCCTGGCCCCGGGGTGGAGGTGGCAGAAGGTTGGCCTTATTTACCTTAGCTGTTTCCCCGTGTAATCTGGGTAATCGTGTGGCTAATCGGCGACGCGGAGGAGCCCCCCACGCCGCAGTTCACAATGCCAACCTATTCATATTTCATACAATAGGGTATTTAAGTCACCCCATGCCTTGCCAAGGCGATTGCGCTCCCTTTGTTCTGATGCTTTCGGCAGGGGTGTCCGGCCCTACTCCCTCTTTCACACCAGCATATGTCCTAACTCTCGCCTGCTGCAGCTGGACAAGGGCGGTTGTTTTTGTTTTGTTCTTCAAAACCAACGAATCAATTATGGCGGTGTGAAATGTGGGTTAAAACAGTGCCCACATGTATGCATACATTAGCCATTTGCTACATTGCAACTTCACAGCAAGGTGACCGACGAGGCAACAGTGCTCATGCTCTTCTATTCTGAATGGGCAATCTGTTAAGCATAAAAGGAAATAATAAATAAAAGACTGACTGAACATATTGTTTGAAAAATGGCTCACTGTCCTATATCAAAGTGAAATTAAAAGTACCTCTACTCCACTGTACTGCAACTGTAAAGAAAGATCAAATCTGACTTGTAATAGAAGATTACAGGGTTCACATGTGTGGATATAGAATATTAAATTCAGACCACATTTCTGCAATAAAGATATTTACCTTTATATGCTGCCTATCTCACATTTGGCATGTAGTGAACTCAACAACCTTACAAATTATAGGATCTGATCTCATCTTTGAACAAAAAAGCCCACAGTAAACTCTGGCAGTTCAGGATTTACCTCTCATATGGGTGTGTTGACATGTGGATAGGAATTGGCAAGGAGATACTGCCTCCATCTCCTAGGTTGGATCATCAGCTCTCTTCCGTCCCTGGCTGGTAATGGCAAAAACTCAATTCTCTACAGAAACTCTTTTGCAGCTTGTGCAAAACAGGTCTTGTGGCTCCATTTCTCTCCCAAGGTGTAAAGAAGTGACACATCATAGCAACTGCCTCAAAATTAATACTATAAGCTTAGGCTAAGGTCTGGAACAGAAATGACTTCTTTGTTTTTATGAATAACCCTAAATGTAATATAATGTCATTCAGGTAATTAAAAAGAAATGTTGTATAACATGCTAGAAGATCTCATTCATTCCCGGTTCAAGTTCATGATACTTCACAGATGTACTACTGGTGCTGAAACATGTCAGTCATGACTTTTCTCATAAACGCCTGAGCCATGTTCCTTGGCTTGCATTCAGCATAGGGAATTTCACACCTGTGCTCTGTATTACAATCAGTTTTCATTTTTTACTCCTAAAATTGGGGAAGAAGCCAGTTTTGAGCCAATTTTCCACAGAAAGCTAAGCTTTCTATGAAGCGTTAATTAATTAGCACACGTGCAATTATTTTACAGACTTATAAATAGTACTATATGGTGTAAGGTACACAATAGGAAAAATTTGTACAACACGGTCAGCTAGTTTTTTGAGTGCTTAACTGTAAAGTTAGAAACCAGGAAAGTCAAAATCTTGAGGGAAACAGAGGGCATGACACAGACATATTTAAAATTTTATTTTGATTATCAAAGAAGTTACAACACCTTCAAAATACAAGTTTCAAAATACAACTTTTTAATGTCAGAATTTTGAAACATCTTTATTTCTCTCTCTCTCACACACACACACACACAAATCACAAAATAACTAAAACAAATAAAGCTTCTCAAGACTAATCTTTCACAACAAAATCTGGCACTAGAATATGCAGCAGCAAACTACCTATCCATACATCTCCCAGTGAAGTCAAGCAGATTTTGTTCAAATTGCTAGCAGTAGAATTTATACCACTTGAAAATGATCCTAATACAGCTAAATTTGCAAATGGTTACCTCCCCCTGCACCCAAACAGCAGGGACACAGCTACAGCAATATAAATGTGCTAATCTCAGGGCGATATATTCCCACATCTCCCTGTATCAAATCATTCTAAAGGGTTTTCAATATACAAGTTAATTAGCTACAATGAAGCAGCAGAGTAACAACTAATGAAGACTGAGGTTTAAAATACCAGAATTGGCCTATTGTACCCTTTTCCCTGCTTTTAATATCAACATATTCTTTTGAAATGGGTTACAGATATGGTTCAATTATAATTTAACAAAAGACAGGTGGCATTTAACAAACAGGATTATTCTGATTATATGTTAAACATAGTGGACATTTTAAAATATATATTTTCAACAACATCTACTAGAACACCATTTCTGTATTAGCACCTCAAAATGCTGCTGCCATACAGTATCTATCTCTCTATCTATCTATCCACTTGCAATGCTCAGCAAGAAGGTGACACCATTTTTTTACTGAACACATGACATTACACTCTAACTACATACTCTGTTTCTCATTTTCTAAAATAATCAGTGGATGGTAAAGCAGTTCTGTACATTCTACAGACACAAAAAATGAAATCTCTGTAAAACTAATTGCACAAAATTAAAATTATACAAACACAAATATCTGCAACATACAACTTGCAGAGATAAGTTAAAAAACAGTACAAGAGAGAAAACAATAACCTATTAAATATCTGCTACTTTCAGAAGACAACAAGATGCATGTTTCAGATTTAACTAAGAAATTAAAAACCCTAATTAATTAAATTAAGGTCCTGATCCTGACTGGAAGTCAATGAGAGTTTATCCATGTGAATCTCATAGCAGAAGTGGGACAGAACACTCCCTTTTGCTGTCTATCAAGGATGAAAATCATCTTGTAATCCCACCACTTCATTAGCACCTTTCCAGCACATTATCTTTGCCCTAATCCTTCTGTCACTTTGGGGATTCAGGGTCATTAGAGCATTGAAGGGTCGATGTTATTGTCGTGGAGGTGTGAATTGATCACTAAGATGACAACTAGTGACAAGTATACTTTATTAGTCTGCTACTTTGCCTCTTAATTGCTACTGATTAGCCTGTCTGTTAAAAAGGAAATTTGGACTCCTTCTGCCATTGCCAAAGATTACACTGCTTTCTAATAGGACCACTCCCCCTAAGGGAGCCCTTTTAGACACAGTATATTTGCCCTACTCAATGGAGCTATTTATGTGAGTAAAATCAACAAGGTAGGGTCCGGGCCCTTTAACCCACCCACTATATTTTGTTTAGCTTTTGATTGAGAGAATTTCTCTGTTAAAAAAAAAAAAAAAAATCAAGTATTTCTGATTGCTTTGTTTCCTTTCCAAATTCGTGAGTAGGATCATCTATTTTTTTCCAAAAACCTCATTTTAGACGTGGCTGTGCTTACTATTTGAATGGATTTCACAGAGGAAGAGCTGGCTCTCCAAACATCATACTCCATTTAAAGTACACATTAAGACAAAACAAGAACATAAAAAAAACCAAACCAACCAAAAAACCCCTAAAAATCCAGCACCAAACTTCTGCATCTTGCCAGATTTCACATGCTTCAAGTCTTAATTGCTGTTGACCATAAGAATTACACTTATTATTTAGTTTTACAGAACTCCCTGTTTAAAAAAAGGGTAAAAAAAGAAAAGGAAAAAAAAAAGAAAAAACTTTTCAAACTAGATAGTCAGGATAGTAGGCAAATCTTAATGCAACATAAATGTACTATCGTGCTTGCTTGACAGTGACAATCTTTGGATTATCGGTGATTTTTTTTCAAACCTGGGGGAGCATTTCTATAAGACATCATTCTTAGCAGCAAGGGAAAATGAATGCAGTACTCTAAAAACTCTCTGTTCTCTTTTTCGACATTGATTAAAAAATAACAAGGACAATGAAAAGAAAACAACTCCCAGATCTCAAATTCCTGCTCCAAAACCCACATAAAAATCAGTCTCTGTATTACACTCCCTTTCAAAACCAAGTGCTAAACCTAAATAAGCAAAAAATAAGAACTTCAACAAATGTCTAATCCTGGATTTTGTGCTAGAGACATTATAATATGATTCTGGGTGTTCAGGACAGATATTTGACCTTCCCGAGTCATCTGAAGTGTTGCAGGTTATTTTACAGAATCAGTATTTCACATCCTAATTTTAAGGATGATATATCTTCCATGAAGAAAAATTGCTACATAAAACTCAGATTGGCTCTTTGACTTTAACTGTGGTCAAAAGAAAACTTCAAACAGCTTGTGCAATAACCTGATTCCTCCCTTCCTCTTCTAACCATGCCTACATAGACCTTTTGCAGAAGCACTTGGTTTGCTTATTAAAAAAACTTGAAGATGATGGGAACCTTTAATTAATTTTTATTTTATTTCACTAGAGAAAAATAACAAATACCTATGGTATTAGTTGTCCAAGAGTAGCTTTACATGCATGGTCCTGTTCAAGAAAAATAAAAGTTCTTTCATTTTACCTCCACAGGTTCATACAAGGCACATCTGCTCCTGACTAGAGCATTGTTTGGTCTGTTCTTCAAAAAGAGAACCTGATCTTGGTATTTGGATACCTGTAGACCCCATTTTAGGCTTCACCTATTTTAACTTCACTAGTTTGGGTTTTAAAACGTTTTAATTTAACTAAGGCATGACTCATAAGTGGTCAATGCAATTTCAGTCTGAGTGACTCACCTCAGTTTTCATTATCCAGTATCTTAACAGCTCGGCTTACCTGAAACAAATGGGCCTGGTGTGGAAATAATCCCCACACCAACTGCAAGAGCTATGGGGTTGGTGAACAAGATGTTTGGAAGACAGAACATATTGGTGAAGTAAATGGGAGAAAGTGAGCACTGTCAAGGTCACCCCTGAAACCAATGTCAATGTTTGCTTTACACAGCCTGCTCTAACAAACATAGCCTTAGGGAATACCTGTTACCTGCCAGTATTTCTGGAAACAATCACACCTGGATATTCATGCCTGAAGATGGGTGCTAAGAAACAGATGACACAGTAAAGGCGCTGAGACAGACTGGTGCAGGGAGATGCGGCTGAGATATTTCCTTACCATCGCCATGCTGATGACTCAAAATTTGGTTCCCACAGAACATAATTACCTTCCTGCAACATAAAACCAGTGAGCAGCCCTTCCTGGAAGGAGAGTGGCTGAATAACCATAATCTGCTCATTATGATTTAGGTAAATCATAAGGTCATGTAGATTTTTGGTTTTAAAAAAAAAAAAATCAGGTAAGTAATCCCTGTTTGTCTGAACAGCTTTTCCAGGGATTTGAGATCTTTCTATTTTACATTAGAAAACATGGATTCTCTGTAGGACAGCCTTTAAGCTTTAGTAGAATTAAGTGTCAGAAGGCAATTTTTGTGGTTGAGCCACTCCATATTGTTGAGTTCTTTCCCCCAGAACTCCTCGCAGGTCAGAATGGTATTGTCCTCCTGTGGAAATTTCTACTGTATTGAAATCTAAAAAGTACACAACTATCTCTCTTGAAAAATAATAATAATAATATATATATTCCAAGTCAGTAAAAAAATTCACAGGAATATCTTTAAGGAAATTTCTATCAAAGAAGGTAGACCTTACATGATATGGGAAAGCAGTAGCCCAGAAAAAAAGATGTTGAACCCCCTGGAGAGGGGAAACTCAGTGTAATGAAGTGGCTAACTGTCCTAACTTGATGGCCCGGACAGGATGACATTGTGGTAAAGTGAATAGGTGACACAAACTCTATATATGGTAATGAGAAGTGCTACCGGAACATACTTTAGTGTCCATGCACAATAAAAATGGGTCAAATAATTGGAAAAATTTAGAAGAATCACACAAATGAAGGACTGAAAAATAAGACAGAAAATGGGAGAAGACTGTAAATTTCTCCTGGAGGAAAAGATCTAGTATCAAAAGGGAAACTAGGACCTCCCAGCTAAAAGCTGGGAATAGTTGTACTTTGAGCTGAAGGAGGGCATGTATTTTTCAGGAGGGTATATATTCCTTTGCAATGACTGAACAGAGACTGTTCAATAACAGCTGATCCACTCTCACAGGCAGAGCTGACCGATTTTCTGAGAGTCTTTCTCTTTTCAAGCAGAGCATCAGCAGATGATAATGCACCAGAGCCAGCTCCAGGGTCCCTGTGGCAGAGACCATATCTGATGACAGCAGAGATCAGATCTAGACTTAACATCTCTCTGTGAAATATCCTTAACACTACTGATTTTCTTCCACTGCCTGAATAATTCTGGGGTTTCTTCCCTCCCATATTCTTGGCTCCCCAGCCTATTGTGCCAGTGTATAACAACCAGGCACAATGCAGCTACTACATATCCAAGGCCCTGTCACATACAACAGTACTTAACAAGCCTAAGGATGCCACAGCACACATTCACAAAGAAATTAAGGTTGTCTTTTCTTAAAAAATATGCTGATATTATGCACTGGTGTTAGCAGGACTTCCGATTCAAGAGATGGCTGTTTGGATAGGTAAAACACATGAAGTCCTGGTCAGATTGATAGATTAGCTCAGAGCTCTGGCATTTGGATTAAAGCAGTATAGAAATGAATCTTATATTTGACATTTAAAACACTTTCAAAGGGAACCTTTTCCACTGCCTGCACTTTCTTAAATCACAGCAGAAAGAACGGCCATGGCAGAACAGTGTGAGAAATTACTATCCAACTGCTTCTCTGTTTTCCCACGTTATGACTGAAGACATTAGTCCCTGAATCATTTTACTTCCTGGCATTATGTGCAACCACACTGTTCATAATAAACAGACAATGCAACAGAAAGAAAATTTGAAAATTAATTTCTCCTTTTTTTTTGGACAACATCTAGAATATAAATGTGGGTTGTGGCATCTCCAGTTGAAAAAAAGAAAGAAAAAAAGAAAGGCTGCTTTTGGAGAGCCATGACTAAAAACTTTAGATTTATATAGTCTGACTCCCATTTCCCACATGACCTTGGCAAAGTCACTTATTGTTACATTTTCAGAAATGGATGCTATTTCCTCAGGCTTTCATTCTACTTCTCATCTCCAGAGTACATGACTGTTTTGCATGTACAACCAATAGCAAAAGTAAAAGTCTCAAGGGACTTTACAGAGTCTCTGGATCTTGATCCTTTCAGGGCTTTAGAGCTGTTTGATGTAACATACATCTAGCATGATTTGTTAGCTGTTCCAGGACCTCTCCCATGAAACTTTGGGTTTATGGACCGCCAGAGTTTTGAAAGCCCAGTTTGAGACAGCTAAATCATCCATATTAAGTCCGTGAGGCATAGAAGTTCTAAAATATCAGATCTTTTTCCAACTAATTTCTTCCCATCACATGACATGAAGCATTTAATGACTGAAGGACACAAAACTGAAAAGTGGGTGTTCATGTCTCCCTTATTTCTCAGCTCTCAAATCAGGACTCTAGCTATTTTTGAATGGTTGAGGCAGAAGAAGAAAGGAGACAACCACAGAACAAGTTGAAGACCTTCATACTTGGAGGAAGTGAAGGGATATGTTTTATGCATATGCATTATATATGAAGGGCTTTGTACATTTGCTAGCAACTTGCATTGATTTATAAGAAATATCCTCTCAAACCCAGATATTAAGGTTAAATTGGCAACTGCAATCTCATTCTCCTGCAGTGTTAAATAAATAGTACATATTTTAGGACTGAAAGAATCAATCAGAAAGAAAGGACTATATCAGACTATAAATATACACAGACCAAAGTTCTGCTGATATGCTTAATTAGCTATTGTAGGATATTTAAGTATAGCGTGTATGTCCTCTTTATTGTCACCAATCACTCCCCTGCTCATGTTCAAGCTGAGGTGGGCTATGAACCTTCACAATCATCAGAAATTATATTTTGGTGAATATTCAGGCAAGTCTGGAAGAGCACAGGAAGTTGAAGTGCTCTAACAGGGCTTGGGAAAACATCAAACTCTCTGCTAGTGTTCATCCCACTAGCTTTAGAAATTCTCTTATTCTTACCTCAGGACAGTTCCAGTGATGTCACTTAGGGTTCTCACTCAGCTTCATTTTACTGTGCCCATAGGAAATGTCACTCCTCATTGCTATGGCTTGAATTTTTATTTCCACTTTCTTGCTTTCATTTGTGTGCACATCAAGAATTCACTAGCTAACATTTCTTCCCTTGTATTTATTCCCTTTGTTTTCCAGGAATATATGCAAGCATGTTATCACTTAAATGTGCTACATAGTTCTTGTTAGAGGTTCTATTAAGTTAAAACTATGTCAAGGTGAAAATATCCCTCGCTTTACATGCCAGATCATAAAAATAGCTTAGCTTTTCTGAACGTTCTGGACATAAGGTTTTCTCATAAAAGTTGCAAATGGTACCAAACTTCTGATGAACCTATTCTTTAGTTCCTTTGAACAGCTGTAACCACCAGCAGCATGACAGGGGACTGTTTGCCACTCTTACCGGCAAAACTACACGGGGACATTAATCAGCAAAGAAAGGAAAGTGCACACTTTCATTTCAGTAATTAAACCAAAAAGATCTGGAGTGAAAGTCCTCTGTACAGCTGACTATAATATTGCACACCTGTAGTGAAATATTGGCAAATAACTTCAGCAGTCACTGTGCTTGCACTGACTGCCTTTTGCACTGGAAAAATCCAGTTGTACCAAGATTAGCCAATAAAAGTAATTAAAGCAGATGAGTAAACCATGATGCAGGTACAAAATATATAAAATTAAACTAAATATTGGAGGGGGCGGAAAACAACACCTGGAAAACAACAGAAACCTACAAAACCAAGATCTGAATAGGATCAAAAGAACTACCTGTGGCATTCACTTGAGATTCCCTCAAAATACAATAAAAGATGCCACTGTTTGTAAAAAAAAAAAAAAAACAAACCAAAACAAAAAAAAGGCTATTTGATTCCAAAAGCCTTCCTAATGCAACCTTCTAATATTCTGGAAACAAAGAAACTGTAGTACACTAAATGTTTGAGATGAATGTGAACACAGACTTTTTAACACCTCAGTAAATACTTGAAAGAGAGCATTACTCTAATATCTGTAAATCAGGGCACTTCAAATTAACCCCACATTCATTAAAAAGCTTGCTGATTTTATGTTTTTGTTATCACTCTGATACAAGCCTGAGAACAAAAGTGCTTAACAATTCCAGTCAAATAGGATCAGGGCATTAATTCTTGTTTGGATGCAAGAGCAACATAAATCATCTGTTCCAGGCTAACAATTTAAAGAGTGCACAGTGCATTATGTTAAATAAAGTATTAACACTGAGTTAAGAACACCTATTAAGGGACTTTGAGAGTTCTGGCTCACTTTACCTTACACCATTTTTTTAAATAACCTTATTCCAGCTTTTTAATCCTATAATTATTCCATAGCAGTTTTTTCAAAAAACTCCAGTTTCTAACCATATATAGCTGTAAGACATTGTGTGAACTCCTTCAGTTAAATTCTTATTCATATTATCAGCCTGACACACATTAATGACTTTTACATTTATATCTATATATCTATATATCTATATATCTATATATCTATATATCTATCTATCTATATATATATCTCTTTGTAATTGCAAGATGATTAAATAAAGGGTACTTAATAACCTAAATTTCTGTGGTTTTTGAAACAAACTGCTGAAATAGGGAAGAAAAAAATGAACTTTATTTGTGCATGCACATATATGCATCCACATGTATACACACACTTTAATACATACTTGGGAAGTATCTTCACTCAGTCATTTAGCAGAATGACTTCTTCCCAGTCACTTTCAAAGTCTGTAGATCAACTATCTGAGGCTCTTCTGTCGTGACCTTCACTTTCTTTCCAAGATATTTTCCAATATTGATCTGTTCCTAATTTCAGTGGATGTGCTAGATCCGCTGTTGTGCAGACACACGTGCTAGGTGCTGCCACAGAACTGAGAGCTTTAGATGCTGAGAGTGTAAGAATTCCTTATCAGTGAGGCTGATGTGGTAGCAGGAGGGAATGGTGGGTGATGCATTCATGAACTTTTGCATTGGCTTGTGTATCAGGTCAGACAGGCCATACCCATCACTCGTTCTGAGCAGAAGAGATACTGCTACCCTAATTGCCTTGCTCCAAGATGTTTTGCGCAGCCTCCTTTAACAGAGTTTAGTTTTCTTTCAGTGACACCTGTGATCTCTTTGACTCAAAGAGGCAGGATTGTGCATGTGACATATCTAGAGGGCATATGGCAACTATATTTGTTTATATAGATACTTATCTACAGAGAAAGAGCTCTCCAATATTAGGTATAATGGATGTTTAGCTAGAAATCGGAGAAATCTTTGGAAATTTTTCCAACTGCAAAATGTTCAGATGGTCTAAAGTCAGCAGTATGGAACAAACCTAGCCAAAATAACTTTATGTTACAGTAGCCATCAGAGATGGCAAATAACAACTTCTAAAAAGCAGGTCTTTTACTGTCTGTACTTTTCGACCCTTCAGTACAAGAAAGAAAGGGCCAGACTGGAGAGAGTCTTGCTGGAGAGCATTTGCATGCACCAAAGACTGGACCTCTGCATAGGAGTTGGACTGGATGACCTCCTCAGATTCATTCCAGCCACCATTATTCTATTACTCTGATAGTCTTTCCAGCACATCTCCTCGTTAGAAATTATTTGAAATATAAAAGGAATAATATAAAGAGAAAAAAGGTCCCAGGGATTATTCTGGTCTATTCCACTTCCACCTTTTCCTTGGCCAGATTTTCCATCTGACATAACTCCATAAAGCTTTAAGCTAGCTAAGAATGTAGCACCCAACCCTATTGGATTTAAGTACATTTGTCACAGAAATTGATTGGAACAATTAGCTGAATAAATAGATATAACATATCTTTTAGTGCCATAAAAGTGACATGACTGCAGGTAAATCATATGAATAATTACAACCAGGAGCCCAAGAGCCCAGGTTATCCAATCACTTTCTATACATACTTTGAATTGCAGGGGCTTCTGGTGACTAATTTACCACTTTTTGTAGAGAAATTAAAGAACAGATTTGCTGTGATGGTCAAGCTGCGAGGTACCAGTGAATTAACTGCAAAAATAAACATGACACTTTTAAGAAACATTGAATTTTGCTTCATCTTTGTTACTTCTCACAACTATTTGTGTGAACACAGTGTCAAGAGAATGAATTTTTATGTCTGCAGCTGAGATTAATTAATTCATGGAATGAAAATAATTTTGTGAAACAAATAAACTTTTCTTCAGGAAGAAGTGAAAACAGTTTATAAAACCTTACCCAATCAGAGAAAATAAGAAAACTGCATGATTGAGATAACTGTTCTGATAGATTATATGAACTATTTAATTTTCAAAGGAACTTTCCAAGAAGAGAATCTGTGGGAGAATCAAATATGAACATTGTTTACATGACATATAATTGCAATTTTTTCATTTAACATTTTAGACATAAAATTCCATTTTAGAAACAAAAAAAAAAAAAAATCAGATCTATTGGAATGGTCTGTTATCAATTTAAAACAAAAGCTAAAATGGTCAAGAAAAATAAATGGAACAAAGACAATGAAAAATTTTTCCCCATTTTAGTACATAGCTCAGTCAGCTTTAGAGCTGAGAAGATCCTGAAAATGTCTGGATGTATTTTTAAATACATGTAAAGAAATTGTTTTCATGGAAATTTATCCGACTTCCCAACCAGCTCTACATTTCACAGAAATATTTAAGTTTCTACAAAGTAGAAATTCTACAAAGTAAAAGTTGCACTGAGAGGCTAATTATTACTGAGAAAAAGAGGACTACATTTTCTGAAAATAATAACCTGTTATTATGGACAGATTATCCATCCAAATAATCTACCAAAGGGGTTCTGTCTCTTACATCCTGTAATAATTTCATTTTTGATTTTGGATTTTTGATTTCAACATTTTTTTCTTTATATGCACTTAAGTGCGTGTGTATCTGTGTCTCATTCACTCTCTTTTCACATATTTATATAAACTAGAGGAACAAACCTGAGACAAAGTCCAATAGATAAGAAAACTTGGTGTGACAGTTTTGACTGACCTTTTCTTTCTCCCATTTTAGCTTGTTTAATTTCTGATTAACACAATTATTTCCCAGTTCACCATAATTATTTTTGACCTTGTGTTTTCTAACAATTTTGGAAAGGCCTGAACTGTACAAGTAATGACTGCATGAACATGAGCATGTTCTCTTGTACAGGGTGTTGTCAAACAGAAGGTTTGGTGAAAGTCAGGGTAGGGTTTTCGCACCTTTCCTGTTTCAGCTGAAAATTATTATTGTGAAATGTAACTGAAACTCTGCTTTGAAGAGCCCAAGGGAGAACATGAAAATTTTTATTTCAGAACTCCGTCCCAGCTTGGCCAAGAAATCCAGAAGTGTGCCCCATCACTGCTGGTTTTATTCCCTCTGAACAGGATCTTCCTCTAGCTGTGTTGAAAGTCACAGCTGTGAGCAAATCCATTTGGAAATGCCAGGGGAAATAAAAGACAAAAAAGGGGTTTTGCATTTGCCTGGTCATTATTACACCAGACTATGAACTAATGTTACTGATTCAAAATGCTTTCTGACACTCAGTTTATATAAACATGGAAAGTCTGGTGGAGTACCTAAGGATTGTCAGCCTGGAAAAATAGTGAGGATTGGCTCTCTGGGTCACTAGCTCCAGCTTCCGCCCACATTCACATTAGGCCCTCAGCTTCTGGATGAAATCAGAGCAAGTTGCCAAGAACAACATACAAGAGATAGCTAGATGTTTTCCATCCTCAGGAAAAATCTAGTTCAGATGGGCACACTCTGAAATTTGGACCACATTGTAGACCTGTTCCCTTTTTTCTGGTCTCTGCCTGCGTGAAACACATGAAGAATTCAGATTCTTACATTTGCCAAAACAATGCTAGTATCAAGTCAAACATGAACAATTTAAAATAAACATCACTGAATCTTGGTCTAAACTGGAAAAAAACCCAGTAAGACTAGTCATAAAGCAGATGGATAGAGTTACTTGAGCAGTGTAACATCACTGATTCTTACAATACTGAGCACAAGGATTATGGAGCTCCTTTAGCTTCCAGGATTTATTCATTAGGCCCACTTATTCTCTTTATTTTCATATGCCAAATACTAGTTCTTGGAGACAGGGAACTTCTTTTTTTATACAGACATCTATAGACTAATAGTGGAGTTCTTCTCAGCTGAATCCTGCATGTTAGTTTGAGAGACCAAAACACTCACATGCCACGGAGCCCCAAGGAGGTGAACGAAGATGTCTTTCCCAGACCCCTCCAGTCACCGACAGATTTGACCATGACACATAAATAACAACAACACTGCAATTAAGTTCCCTTTAGCTATATGGAGTTGAAACTACTGTTTAAAAAAAAAAAAAAAGATAAATAGGGGGGAGTGGAGAAGAAAGAAACAGCCTTTTTGTTTGCTGAGATGGGAATTTTCCAAACATTTGCATTTCTGTGCATCAACAGACACATCCATGCTAGTTTCCCTCTTTGTCAAATAATGTCACGTAATGTTCTCGGTTTGGGTCACTTGCTAACACATGAAGAGAAGGGACTGGGCTTTTCTGAGAATGTGTTCATTTGAAAAGGTGTTTATTCTGTATATTACATCAGTTTTCCACTGGGGCTGGTTCTGTTCTCAGCATTCCTCTCCCTGAACCAATTTGGAATCAATGCTGGATCTTCTGCCTCTCTTGCAGCTTGCCTTCAGAGTGTTCTCCTTAAGGAAATTATGCATGGAAATTCCTTTTTAGGAGCTTTCACTGAAACCACAAGTCTGTATCTGAAATATATACTACTGAAAAATTTTGCCCAAAGCTTTGTCTTGGCTATATAAAGAAATTATAGGTGTGGACCAATTTTTGAATTAGCATGAAAACTGCTTTTATGTGCAGATGAGAAAGGCCTTTTGAAACATCTTGCCAAAGGCTTTTTTGTCTTCTGGTTGTTATAAGAAAACATGGTTGCCCAAAAGAAAAACCTGATCATGGTTCCACCTTAATCAGATTCACGATCGTGTCCTAATGCAATTTGTCCTAATCCATTTCTGAGGAAGACAACCATTTAAGATTTGGAAAGACATGTGGGAATAAATGTGGCTATATGGAAATCCCCTGAGTCCTTTATTTACTATATTTTACCAGTTCATAAAAAAAACCTAATTACATTTTAGAGAAGAAGGCATTATAAACGCGATGTATATTCTAATACAAAACCCCTCTTCCCGGGTGTCCTGCAATCAAACTGTGCTCAGTTTGCAGTTTCACAGTGCATTTTATATCTCTGTGGCTGGTTTTAGAATAATGATGCCATGCTTAACACATTATAATACTGATCTAACATTTCAGCACATAGCTGAAAGTGGTGCTATGCTTGTTTTGTTTGGGAAAAGAATGCCTTCTGCTTAGTATGGCAGCAAATTGCCCTTGCCGCAAAACAGATAATTACTTGATACCCATAGAATAAATTAATTAATACTTGTGCAAATATCTGTACATTCATCCATACACAAACCCCTATATATTTATTTAATTAAAATGATGTGCTCTAGAGAATGAAGAGACAGTTCAGCGTGTTCAGGAATAAGTTTAGACATACCTACCCCACCCCAAGCACATCAGGAAGAAAACACTTAAGAGAAGATTTAGCTTTCTATATATGAGTTGTCCCATTGGAATTGTGTGAATAAAGTTAACCATAACTGTTTTGAGAACTGGGGTCCTAAAATAATACAGAGGAGTTCCAAATGCAAAAAGGTCTAGGTTTATTTGCACTGAAATTCTTTCATGTATTATTTCCCTCCATACACACAGATTAAAATATTATAAATGTTATTGTTAAGAAAAATTTTGCTATAAACTTTCCTGACTATAATAAATGCCATAAACCTGGGGCAGGTCAGCAGTGTAAATAATCAGTCTTCCTATTTACCCATTTGTAATAAGTAGGAGATCATGTAACTCATGAAATTATAATTATCCAACATTTCATCATTTGTTTTTTACTTGAAAAGTTTGGGAAAGAATGTTTTCCTTTTGCACGCTTGCATCTGTGGATGATCATTTGTTCTCTAGCTGGTGAAAACTGAGGTCCTAATTCAAAGCTTATCATCTGCCATAACCTTTTCATCAGGTGACTGGTTTCGTGTACTGGAAAAATTGTGCTGATGAAGAAACTATGGTTTTACATAGACCCAACAAAGGCCTTTTTTTTTGTTTGTTTGCCTGATGAAAAATAGCCCTCCACTGAAGTCAAAGTTTTGTTTTAAGCAGGAGTGCAAGATAGGAAAAAATTTTCTTGGTTCCAACCTGGAGCTAAACCTAAAATAGTGGAAAGAATAGTGAAGGAAAATTCCATTACTTGTTAAAAACACATTGATCTTATTTTGTGCAGCTATAATGTTAAATAAGACAAATGGGAAGAAAATAAACTGAAAAGCTGACAAAAAATTAAAAATCTTTTTTGAATCCCACAATATCAAAGCAATATTTCAATATGAAATTATTTTTAAGATTTTCTGAATAAAAGCCATATTGGGAAGAGTTTCAATTTTTATAAATCAAACTATTGAAAAGCAAAGTTTCCTCAAAGTGTCTAAAAAAAATAAAAAATCAAACTGTTGGCATGAATTTTGGCATTCAGAAAACTTCATTCCTTAGCAGTATCAACAGTCAGAGACTCAAGGAAAACTTCAGGTATGAAAAAGGTGCATTTTAAGAGCAACTTTACTGGTAAAACAAAAGGACAAAGATTAGACACCTCCTGATGCATAAGCAGAATTTGAAGTAATTTGTAACAATCATGTGAAGTTCAGTCATGAACTGAAAAGAAAATACCATTTCCAACACGTTTACAGTTGAATAGAAAACGAGACACAATACATTTTTGGTTTAGTACACTGCACCAGTAAATCTAAAAACTGAAGTCCTAGTGTATGAACCAAACATTGCAGCAACTAAATCCATTGCCTTTCAAATTACCATGCACACAAAATTGAGAGTGCTCTCCTTTGATTTTTGTTGCTGTTATCACCTTGGTTTGTTGTTGGATTTCACTTTTTTTTTCTACATCGGACCTTGCTTTTATTTGAAGAATCATTGTGGGAGTCCCGCCCCTGGAAATAGCAGCTGCCACTTACTCGGACTCCTCCTTCGATGAAGAGAGCTCCACCTTAGAGGCGGGCCAGGAGGAGGATACCGTGGTTTGATGGGGCGTGCCCAGGTCCAGGGACCTGCCCACACTTCTAGAATCCCCTCTATCCCCAAGCAGTTCATTGGTTAAGTTAACTTATGTTTAATAATAGACTCATTGCCTAGGCAATGGAGGTCTAGAAGGTTCTGTTAAGTTCGGTTGTTCATTGGTTTGTAATTGATGTACCCTCCCCTCAGTATTTTTGATTGGACCCTCAGATCTGACTCCTCCCCTGTCCGGGCTCCCTATTGGTTGTATCCCCCAACTCCTCCCAGTTTTCCCTTCCCTTATAAGGTCCTGCACACCCTGGGAGCTTCGGAGTTCTTTCTCCGCTGCTCTCCTGCCCAGATCCCCGTTCCTATACCCCTAATAAAGGAGATCTTGGAGGAAGCCCCTCTCGCCTCTCTTTGCTTCTCGCCGTCTGCCTTGTGGATTACTTGCTGGAGCTACCCCGCCTTTGCGTGAGTCACCCACGTGCTGTGCCCGGGTTGCCTCCCCAAGGAATCCCGGGACGCTCGGTGGATTGCGTCCCTTGCAAGACTTCAGGGGCTTAACAGGCGGTCGCACCGCAACAAATCATTTCTCCCCATGTATTTGGTTTCAGTGTTTGGTATATGTTTCTTACTCGCATATCACACCACCTGTAGGCCTGGACACCACCATTGGTCTAGACAGTAACACTGGGCAAACTTTGTACTCATATGGCAAAAAGCAACTTTTTAATGTTGAAGAAGATTAGAACTAGTACAGAATTGGTGTGTTCTGAGCTGACAGACAATGAGCATTCAAAAGTAACAAATCTAATCAGAGAGAAAAATAAAAATGTATTTAATTTGAGACATTTTGGAAAGAAAGGTTGTCAAAAAATGGGCATTCAACACTTTCTGAAATATTGCCTTCTTTACATTTGATACCAAAAAAAAGGCTCAGGTACCCAAAAATCTTTTTTTCTTACATTTATTTTTAATATTTAATTTTAGATTTATTAAATCTGAAAGTTGCAGACATAGTTTTTGCAAGCTCAGCATGCTCAACAAGTAACTTTGAGTACCTTTAACAAGACAAGACTGATTTTCCTGTTGGGAAGATTAATTTCTCATTGCTGTTGTTGTATAAGTACAGGCCTGTTTTCCTTTGTAATAAATAAAGCTGAAGTCAACACATGTAACCACCGGTATAATACGTGCATGTTGTGAAACTTGCCCTGACTCAAATCTGTTTAATGGTTTTCCACTGAAAATTCAACATCTGCCAACACCACACAAATCTTGATAGCTGATGTCATCATGAACCCATTAAGCCTTGGTTTTTAACATGTTAGGAAAACAAAGGGTTTATGGAAGACTGCTAACAGAGGGCTAAATCCTGGAGCCCTTATTCAACAGTAGGAATTGTTCTTTAAATAAGGTGTGAGTAAGATCATCTTAAGCCTAGCAGAATGTAAGCAAGATCTTGTTCCACATTAAATTTAATTAACAAAGCCATTCATGAAAATGACAACGTAAGATATGAAACCTGTCACTGCAAATCACCTTTCGTCACTGAGGCTGATTTGGGAATGCATGTCCTGCCACACCAGCTACTAGCTTTGATGTGTCACAGCTGTGATACTGCAGCAAGGAAAAGTCATTTAAATAGAGGGGGAGCTTTGAAGGAGTTAGGCATTTTCCCCTAAGGATCTGAAACTTCTCAGCAGAGGCCATCCAGAGATACACATTGAATAAAAAGGTCTTCATACTAAAATCTCATAATATGCCTGCAGGATCCCTGTAGCAGTAGCTAAGGGAAAAGCTGTGTAGTGTTGAAAGAGTAAGGAGCATCTATCCAGATAAAGGAGGAATCCCATGTTATCTCTAACATCCATACACCTGCAAAACTGATAGTGCCTATCCAGCAGTTTGTTTCCTGGGCACAGAGGTGGTTAATCAAAGTTACAGCATAAGACCTGTGGGGGAGGGAAAGTCATTTAATTAATGTGCCAGATATACTTGCCAAAGCTTTTGCCAAGATTAGGTTCAGATTGTAAAGAAATCTCCGAGAGAAGGATAATTCTCAACACCTGCGGGCACTTTTATTAGCTGCCTGCACAGAATAGAAAACCTTATGTTAAAGTATTTTGTCTCTGCTCTACCAAACTGACCTCACATGCTTTTATCTGGCCATAACCATAAGCAGATTTTAAAGCAGGCTACAGACGAGATTGCTAATGGGCGAGTGCTCTGTGGCAAATCAACTTGAATAAAGAAACCTGTGGATGGAAGCAATCATATAAAGCTGTTCAAAAAGGGGACGCCGTCAAAACAAGGGTAGGTTTGGGTGTACAGAGGAGGAAGAAGGTGAGAGAGATCACTAGGATCTTTAACACATCCAGAGGAGGCATCCACCTAATGCAGCGTTATGCTAGATCCAGGTCCAGACCACCAGGACAGAACCTTGGCTTTGTTAAGGTGAATAGAAAAATTCCTGCAAACCTCTTACTCTTTTTCTCTTGACAAAATTTAAGCAGTGTTTTTTGTTTGTTTGTTTTGGAGTTTCTGGTTTGTGTTTGTCTGTTGTTGCTTTGGGGGATTTTGTTTGTTTCTTTCTTTTTTTTTCTAGAGGCAGTTGATTCTACAACATTGCAGAGCAAGGTTCAAAAGTTGAATGCATAGCCACAATGCTTCTAAGGAAACAAAACCTCAGTAAACACCTGATGTGTTTAGAAATATATTGCAATAAATCTAGGAAATTATTGTGTTTTGGTACTGCATAATGTAACTCCTCACTAAAAGAAATTCAAGTGAATTTAAGGAGTGTTTTTCCATACTTGGTTGTGAAATAATTTGTTTTTATCTGAAAGGAACAGTTACAACTGTCTAGTGGAGGCTTATGAAATTGTTATTCACTCTTGATCCAGCGGTATGTATTTTCAGCACATGTAAACACACAGACACGTGCACAGACATGTGCAACACAATTTCTGCAATGATTTGTGGCAGCAAAACATGAATTCTCAAATGTTCATCATTCCAAACACTTTTAAAAGTCTCTCTTTAATCTTTTTTATCCATTTAAATTTTATTTTTCTGTGGTTCAAAACAGTACTACCTTTTTTCTAGATAGAAGAACAGCAAGAGGGTTCTGATTTCCATTCTTTTAGTGCTAAAGAAATGAAAGTACTGGCAATTATAAAAACATCTGTGACTTTGGAAAATATAGTAAAAATCTTTAGATCTTTTAAGAAATAGTCTTGAAACATTGCCCTGAGCTTTGGTGGTTGCATTACTGCTCTGGTTGCATTTTCTTGCTCCTGTCTCAGTTGCACCAAAATCCTGTGAAATAAAATGTTAATGACAATTCACAGCCCAGTAATTTCAGGTCAGATCCTCCCCTCTTCAGTCAGGCTAACCAGTATCACATCCTGGAAGAGCCTGAGTCACCTAAATGAGTGATTATGACGATAATGAGTAAATGACCATGTATATCAGAAAACTGAAGTGACTCTATAAATGTTAACTCATTTCTCCTTACATTTTTTCCTAGCAAATATGGCAAAAACAGTGAGTCACCCCAAGAACTGATTGCCCTTTACCTGAGGTGGGGTAATTTCTGACACTTACCACTTACTGTGCAGGCAGTGTTGCATTCTATAGAGACCTGCAGGAGGTAAGAAGGGTAGAATTGTGACAGAGCCCTGCCACTTGCAGAAATTTGCAGAGGAGTTGCAGAATCAGATGCTCATGTCATGATCCTAAAATTCAAGAGGAAAGGTCCTCCCACAGCCTCTGAGAGTATTTGCTACTGATCTAACAGCTCACAGGCCAAAGCAGTTCCTGGGCAAATAAAATATATGAGTTCAGAGATGATACTTTTAACTTTCAGGAAGATGAATATAGTTTTAATTTCAACTAACTGTGCACACTTTAAACACTATAAATCTCTAACTATTATTAGTTTTTACAAAGCAAATCATGAAAAAAATCAAATGCAGTGGGATATTCATAAAGGTATTCATACTTGTCCAGGAAGGTAAAATTGCTGGTAGGGGTCTGAGCCACAAGGAAAAGAGCTTTCCAGCACTCTCCACAATCCACACTCAAGATGATGGCCTTCTCCTGCTGTTATCTTACAACTTACAATAATTTTAAACCTATCCCTAGGATTTTACTTTGAAAACAATTCTGCGTATGCATATGAAAGGGTACAAATATTGATCACCTTTTTAAAGACTGAACTTAATACCTAAAGCACCATTTTCAGTACAATAAATATCAAAGACATCTGTGCAGACATCTGTTAGCATTGCTGATACAAGTTTCTCTAGATAAGACCTAACTATTCTTCTTACTACAAACAATGCAACATGAAATGATGCAGAGAGCTGTAAAATGTAATATACTTTTGTGTTTTGTGGAATTTGCTCTGGCCCCAGCCCTAAAGAGTACATTCATCAGAGTTTTGCATCTGACTAGTTCCACCAGTTGAGAGAGTGTTACTCATGCGTACCATGTTAAACGTGAAAATAAGTGCCTGCAGGATCTTAAGGAGCAACACAGGCACTGAAAAGACAGCATAATCTTGATGGGAAAATCACAGAAATATTCCTCCATGAACAAAAGCCGCGCCTGCTGTAATAACTTTGTCAGTGTAAATTTAGCAAACAGAACCATGGAGGTTGCTTGCAGTTTTACCACTGTAAACCTGACCTGTAACTAATTAACCTACCACTAAAACAGTATTCACTGCATATTCAGTTATTCGAAGAACTCAAAGGAAAAGAAAACTGGAATGAAGTTTTATTCCACTTCCCTGGAAAAAGGGCAAGCCATGCCATATGTGTAAAATTTCATAAACGCTAAAAAAATACTAACAAAGAAACTATGAATGACTTATTGAATGTATTCATATAGCACTCGGTTTTCATAACTTTTTTTTTGTCCACATTAGCACCATTGGATGATAACTCTATTTTCATATTTCATAGTTCTGACATAAATGTAAACTGATCCTCCTGAACACTAAAATTGCCAAGGTTCAAGACCAATGATAAAACTTGTTCATTATTTCCCTGGGTACTCACCACCTGTCCCACTGCTAATAGTGCACTCCCCAACTCTTCAAGGTATTTCTGCTCACCCCACAATTACACCAAAATCTCTTTTAAATCTTTTCCTAGAACCTGAGTTCATGAACAGCTCTTAGTTTAGGAAGTCTTAATGGGAGCCATTTCACTAAATACAAACATTGCTTTCCATTTCATGGGATTGTGCAGAATTCAAGACAACCTAAGACTTATCCCATGGTGGTTGTTTTTGCATGGGTTTATCAGAGTCTGTCTAATTAAAGACAGTTCTATAAATAAAACATCAGGCCTGTTTTATTCTTCCTGTTATTGCCCTCATTAAGATAGGATAAGAGCACAGAAAGGTCAAAGTATGCAAAAAATTGTGAAGCATTAGATTAGACCCCTTACATGGGAATAAAACCAGTACTTCCCAAATTCCTTCAGGAAACTCAGATGAGTGGCTCCCTGGGAAATATCCAAGCAATTGGATGAAGAACTTCAGCTTCCCAAACAAGTATTTGTCATTTGTTTAAGAATTTCAGGGTGATTTCTTTCCTCTAGTGTTTGCATAAACCTTCGAACTAAAGCACTGAAACTTCTAAATAAGTGAGCATAGGTCCCTGCAACCTTGGAAACAAAAGATTATTTTTACTTTCCTTGATACAATGCAGTTTTTCCTATCTTAAATCTGCCTATCTCATCCTTTTATTTTATGGTCACTGAGTTTTCAGGTTGCCCTTTGACAGTAGCAAAAGGCACCTGTAAGTTACCAATGCACACAGACTAACCAACCTATTACCTTTCCCCGATCTGAAAATTGTCTGTGCAATACATCACCATCAAACTCAAAGATTTCTGACCTCTGCTTTGCTGGTTTTTATTTAATTTCAGACAAGAGAAGACCCTGCTTGCCTTAAAGCCTGACTGCTTTCTTCCAGCCTTAGTAGCTGATGTAAGGAAAGAAAATGCTTCCTCTTACAGTTCTGTACAGTACTCTGCAAGTCATCTTGGAGATTGGAAAGACTCTGGAGCTTTCTGGGAAGAATCTTTCTTCAGCTTTTATTTGCTCACTCCAAACAGATGTAATAAATTCTGCACAAACACAGATATGCATAACTCTTACAAGTGACTAGTTTTCAGAATCAATAGCAAAAATGCAACCTATTGTGATTAGTGTTTTTAAGCTGCATAGCAGAGGCTGATCAGCAGTGCATTCACAGTCTAGAGGCAAACCCCTTACACAGGCAAATTACAGGACTAGATGGACAGAAAGAGCAACCTCTTCATTTCTGCAGGATTTTCTCTACTGCCAGGTCCAGCTCTGTAAAATACGACCTTCAAATGGACGGGGGACTAATTCTATTCCAAGTTACATGTGCCTAATTTCAAAGCTTTATGCCTGAGTGCTATCCACATTCAGATGGACACTTCGTGTTGCTCACTCTTCATATTCACACACTTTTATTGCTTTGATTCAGTTTACAAAACAGTTTTCAAAAAAGATAGTTTGAGATGCTGTATTCCTGTTTCCTCCAGTAAGGTGAAGTCAGTCAGATAATATAAACAGTATAGTTTATTTTTGCCTTTCCTCTTGTAAGAAATGCTGGTTTATAATGGGTTAAAAATCTACTGCTAAGCACTGGCCATTTTAAGGTGTATTCTTCTCCCCTGCTGATTTGCCCTCTGACCTTCTGGGGGCCAGGGTTGCTGCAGACTTCATTTTTACTCTATTTCCTGGTCTCTCTCCTGGCTGTGCACTCAATGCTTCCACAGCAGATTAATGACAGCTAATAATATCTGATATATCTGGACATTGCCACATAATGAGCTGCAGTCCCACTGGGTGCTCGAAGTGTCACCACTAACAAATTCACCAGAGCAGCACATAATTAGCATGTAAAGGGAGTGATCATGCAGTAAATCTGGAGGGGAAGATGGATAGCCCATGAGGAAAAACTATAAGGGAAAACTACTATTCTTAACACTCTGGTAAATGTATGTTTCTTGCCATGAATATTTTCTTGATAACAAACTGTGGACAGGTTACCTTTACAGTAACATTATTCCTTCCACGGCTGATAGGCAGAATTTCATTATGCCACTGCTAATGTTACAATATTTCTGCAAAATGTCACCATATGTAAATTAGAAGAGGTTAGGGTTTCCGTCTTAGTTTTCTTTCAAGATGCACTGTCCCTTTCTGCTGTGGCCTAATTCCCCTTTCTACTAGTTTACAGACGTGCTAACATTGACCCAGCCTTGCGAAATAGAACTGGCACTGGAGCATCTTCCTTCTCCAATAGCTAAATAAGGAGGATGAAACTCCACACATGATGGAGCAAAGATAGGACAGTAGGAATGAACTTACTTGATGAGGTATTATCCAAAGTATAACCTCTCCTGACACATCAGAATATACTCAATAAAATAAAATGGGATGCATGGACAATGTGAGTTACCTGACCTGATCCAAACACGGGTATCTATCTTGTGATCATCTGGCTGACCATCACACACCCTAAGTGCTGCCTGCAGTCTGGGTATGGGCAAAGAGGCTTTCCCGAGAGGAGGAGGTCGACAAGGAGCAGATGAATTGTCCTGATGGGCTCCATTCAGCCTGAAGAGCCCTAAATGGGACACCTCTGCTCCAGTTTAAGTCAGTCATTTGTCCTCATTAGAAACCATAGCTCAGCAGTGCAAAAGGCTTCATTTCAGTTTGAAGTTGTGTCATTTACAGGCCTTTTACTTCTTTGACATCTGTGTTGGAACACTTGCATTTACATCTCTGAGGTTTATCTGAGTAACTGACCAAAAAGTGGTTAATTCCAAGTGCAAGGGTTTGGGTTTTTTAATTATTATTTTGCTGGGCAGAGAGGTCTTTGGCCCTGAAGGCTTCAGACTTTAAATTGCTCTTGTTCATAAGGCCCTTCTGTCATTTGAGGGGAAAAAAGTTAACAAGGCACCCTCACTTAAAGCAAACTGAAATCCCAACAAACAAACAAAAGATGCTTCCTATAACAGAGATATTTTACCGTGACAAGCAGTTGCTCAAAGACGTAAAAAATGCATGTCAGTTTAGTTATGTAAATTAATATAAATGTGACTAAATTTATATAGCTATATAAATTTATAAAGCCATTATAAACAAATATGTAATTTATAATTTTAATAAGTTATAATATATAGTAAGGTATAATAAGTTATCTAAAGATTACAGTTATAGAAATTTATATAAATAAATAAAATCATAGTTAGTTTAATCTCTACAGCCTCCTTCTGCAGAGAGAGTGCTTGGCCAGGAGAGCCTTGTGATCCTCAGGCTGAGCAAGCACCAGCTGGCAGAACCAATTTTATACCCAAGGCAGAAATTACACAGAGCCCAGGTACCAGCAGCTGTTTGTGATGCTGGTGAGCACTGTTGATAAACCTTGACACTTTTAAGAGTGTGAATGGCTACTCAGCAGTGCAGGGATGCACCCTGGAAATAACAGGGTAGCTGCTCCTGCCCACAACTGTGTTCCCGTTTCTGTCCCTAGCCAAGTGCTAGTGAGCGTCACAGATCAGCTCATAAGCTCCAAAAATTTCTGTGGGTTATATCTTTATGGGGTTTCACGCTGGTTTGTGTTCTGCTGGAGAATCAGTTTTTGGAGTCATATAATTTCAGCTTTAAATTCTTTTTTTAAAAAGAAGGTTTCCAAACTGGGTGTATAAACCCTAAGGACTTAAAAACTGTACAGTTAATTAAAAAGCAAGCTTTTTTTTTTTNAAGTTTTTTTTTTTTTTTTTTTTTTTTTTTAAATCCAGCAAGTTTTCCAACTTAGAAAGGCTATTTAATTGGATTTTGGAACGAAAGAAAAAAGGAAAGAAATTAATAATCTTTAAACTTTTCCTGACAAACAACAACTTTAATTTTGAATCCCTTGCTCTATTTCCTTGTCTCTGCAATCCATATGGTACCTCTCAGGACAGTTATTCAAGATTCACCTTTTCACACAACTTCTTTGAATACCAAAAGATCCAAATGAATAAAAACAAAACAAAATAAATAAAACCAAAAATTAAAACAAGGCCTATATTGTTTATCTTGTTTTTCATGAAACAACAAAACTCACAGCCTATCCAGCTCCCACAGGGGTCTTTTTAATGCAATCTTAATGATAATTAACTGACAGTGATTGATGGCTAGTACTGAAATAATAGTAGATACAACTACACAATTCCATCCAATTTGCTTTTCTATTTTTTTACGAGTCCTTGTTTATTTCTGAATAATATCAAATGAATTATTTGTCCAATTATAATTTCACATTTAAAGTTCATCAGAAATGCATTTGCCCAATTGTTCTGTCACTTTGCTGACTGGGATTTCATACAGTCAGATTTCATTCTGTGTCAGGTTTAAGGAGGGCAACTACTTTGCCTTGAAAATACATTAAAACATTCACATACATTTCCATATATTTTGTAGGCAAAAGTATTTCTGCTGGAAAATGGGTCCTGGCACACTGAGGCTGTACAGAATTTTTGAATGTGTCCATGTGGAATTATGCTGAAGGGAACATGAGTCTTTTTTAGCTTCATTTCAAAATATTGTTGTTAGCATTGTAGTCATCTCTAGGGGTATTTTTTATATGCATTGAACTGTTTTTCCACAAAATCACCTTTGCTGAGAAACTCCCAGTCTCTCACATCCAACTTTGGTCTTGTTGAAACTCACAGCCTCTCATATATTGTCTAGAATGACTACATGAAATTACTACAATTTATTCTTTATTCTTCAATTCTACCATTTTAAATAATTGTTGCCATTATGCTGGTTGTGTCAGCCTTAAAATTTTGTATATATTTCAACTATTTTAAAAGGTTTTTGCAGAGGTCTCTCGCTTTACCAGGAAAATGGTCCAATTTGAAATGTGTATGTTACATAGAAGACCTCATGTTTTAAATTTCTTCATCTGACAGGTGAATTCTCTCTAGTATTTTATCACTTCTTGACTTTAAATGATATTATTTTAAGTGCTTTTTTGAAAGATTCTTTCTTTCTTTTATTGGTTGAAAGAAAAATAAGTTCTTTTTAGACATGCAGCGTTCCCTTAACAGCTTCACTGCCCTTTCAGTGTGTCATTACATATAACAAAATGTACACACAATGCATCTCTTGGGAGCTGAAGCTTATCATGGTGCAGTACTTTCAAAGTGAGTGTTTTATACCATTTGGCACCCTGAGGACATGTGAGGTGACACCACTGATCTCTCAGGAGAGACCTCACTGATTTCTTACTGCTCTCGCTGATGAAGGAATTAGTCAATAACTATATTTTGTAAATTCTAGCAGCCTTTTCTTTCTTTCTCTCTCTCCTGTAAGACAGAGGCTGTGGTAAAACTGCATCTGCCTGGGCCTCAAGGCATGTTCAGTTCTTGCCTACCTTTATGCCCTCCTTGATGAGAGTAACAAATCAAGTTCAAGCATCCTGTACTGAGGGATCCTTCACCAGCCAGACGCTGCTAAGCCCTGACTACTAGGTAAGACTTCCATGGAGGTCTATCAACAAGTCTCAATCATCCATACAGGTTATTGCTCAGGGACAAGGGACACCTCTTTCTGCCCAGGGGCTGCCTGCTGTCACTGAAGCATCCTTTTCCAATACAATCAGTGATCATTTGACACACAGGGGACTTCCAGGCTTCCAGGATTATGACCAATAAACCTTCCCCACTATGAGAAGAACAACCAGTGGCCATGAATCATGCATTTTTCAAACACTAGAGAAGATGGGCAATACATAAATACCTCCTTATTTCTGAGGAATGCTTTCCTTAAGAATAAGCTGGGAAGTGTTGGTCTGTGCACAAGAAAACATATCCCTGCCTCATGCAGAAATGATATAGTCCCACTGTTTCAGAGACAACTACAAACGGAAAAAAATATTGCAAGAAAACTGAAGGTGTTTTGTTGGGTTTTTTTTCCATTCAACTGAAGGGACAAAGCAGCAACAACAAATGATTTTGCATCAAAAGAAGCCTTCCTTACAAGTGACCTGAAATTAAACATTTCATTGTCACATATTGTGAGCAAAGTAAGGGACACGAAATCACAGAATGGTTTTGGCTGGAAGGGACCTTAAAGATCCTTCAATTTTTTTTTGCATAATGAGAAGCAGCACAAATAGGAAAGGCTGAGGGGCTCCACTCCACTTCTCCCAGTTTAAAACATTAGAGCGATTCTGACATCTCTCAGTAAACGGGTGACTCAAGTTCAAAACCCATCAAGTAAAGGCAGAAAAGGAACTAAAGCTCAGCAGAACTTTCAGCTCTGTGATGCTGAAAGGGTTGAGAGGCCAGGGCAGCTACATACTCCGCAGTATAAAATTTTAGTCTCAATTTCTTCGTCAGAGAAAATTACTCATGAATATGACACAAATCAGTACTTTTCAACAGGCTTTCTCCTAATTTTATGTACACCCACCTATCATATATGTATAAGTAACATCAGAAACATATAGTAATGAAGACAATCATCTGATTATAAATAATTTGTTATCTGACAATCTCAAGTTTCTTCACAACAAGCAAGAATTATAAAATGCTTCCAAGACTTATGGAAAGAATGATGTATTTATATTCCATGGTACTTCATGTATGACAAATAACACCTGAGATCATTTTTAGATCTAATGCCACAGCGTAAAAGACATCCTTAATTTTATGCTGGTGAGCCATTATAAAACAAAATAACAGACTGACCTTCCAGATCCTGTGTTGAACTATCTCTTGATCTCACAAAAGCCTGGGTACAGATTTATAAACTTCTGTCAATGGGATCATCTTCATGTTTTGATACTTTCAGCTTCAAATGAAGTCAGTTACAAAAGTATTTCTTAGTGAGATATGGAGTTTACAAAAGGCTTCATGGGTTTCAGGACAGAATCTAATTTACCTATACAAGTAGTTGTTCTGCTGCAGAACCTAGAGAGACCATCTTATATTGCAGAATCATGACTGTTCTCTTCACTGCCTAAATCAGGCCTTAGCTTTACTGTTCAGCTCTTAGGTCCACAGAGCAAGGAACGATGAAAGAGAAGGGACTTAATCTCATTGTGTCTTGTCTGTGGGTAATTTAGAGGAATATGTCTGAAAGAAGAAAGCAAGCACCAAACCACACTGGCAACAGTAGCATTGATGTGCACTAAAGAACAATGGGAAGGGAGAGCAGTAAGTTAGATATTCCAGCACCTAGTTTTGGATTTTCATTTCTGAAGATTTAGACCAGGCCTGTTCTCCTAGTTCCTGCTGAACGTTCCTGCCATGCAAGCAGTGGAAAATGAACATATCAGCTATGGATAACCTGAAAGAGACCAAGAACTCTGTTGTGACCCTAGTTCAATTCGTAGAGCTGAGATTTTACGGATAAAAAGAGGACGGTCCTCCAACCACATGTACCAGAAAAATGAACAACACCCAAAGCCTGTGTAATTTTACCTGGGAAGTTTCTTTTCAAAACAGAAGTATTTAGCTAAAGACATTTCCTTCTCTTTGAATTTTTGAGAGGTCTGGAAGAGACCTCTCCTATTTGAAGCAGAATGCTCACAGCATCGCAAAAATGCCTCCTCCAATAATGGGAACAGAGTTTATTTCTACCTCCCTTTGTCCCACTGAGTTTCAGGCCAGGTTTCCTAACACAGTTTGAAGGTTCTTATAAGGCAAGCAACCAGCCTCTTTCCAGAGTGGACAAATTAACTGATTGAAACACCTGCTGCCGTCATGACTCTGTATACATGACTCTGTATACTCTGTTTTTACTGGAAGTGGTATTTGCCAAAATAATATCTAGGTTGGTACAGAAGTTCCAGGTTCTATTTTGTTACACCCATCTGTACAGGCACGCATGAATTTTGAGCCAGTGTTACTTTGCCATCACTTTATATGGGGGAATTGGAAGAATGGAAAACAGCCTCTACTAAACTTGGTGATTCATTTAAACAAGCTTTGTTTCAGTAAAGCAAAATTTGTACCAGTCTACATCCAAATTACCCCAGACAAATCTGCCATGATTTGTAATTACATTATTATTTTAAATTAATCCATCCATGAATTACAGTTGTCTTTTGTTTATTCACTTGTTTAGGCTGGTCTAAAAAAATAAGCAAAGCTTTCAACCATTTATAATAAAGGCAAAATGACCAAAAAGACCTACTTTTTTTTTAGTTTGCATTAATGAGTTCATCCCAAAATATATATGCAATAATAGAGGAAATTAAGTTATAAATGTAGGGATGTGCTCCAAGACACCATGAAAATCTGCATGCAAATGCATAATAATCACAAATCTACATTATTACAATATTAAAAAATACCTACAATTAAATTATCATGTGGAAATAATCATAATGTTATTGGAAACTCAATTATTGTGGCAACCCTTGTCGGGGAATTAGCAGGCTATGGCAAAGGCAAGTCAGACCTGAATTCATCAAATATATATTATCACAATATTACATGTTCACTTCGATTCCATGCAAAGACAAACATCCTCACTCACTAGTATCTGCTCAATGCATTTGTATTATTCATGAACAACTCTGTGATCTATTATACATACAAAACTGATTGTACGCTGCTTGCCTGAGGCTACAATGCAGAGACACAGAATTAATTTTATTATATACACATGCATGATAATTGTGTAGAATTCGGTCAAATATCAAACTCTGCTCCTGTGCTCCATTATTTTACTTTCCAAAAAGAGGTCTAAGGTCAGCAGCAATTTCTCTTTGGTGACAGTGAAACTCTTTGTCATTTAGAGTAGAAAGTTCCTGGGTACTAACGAGCCTGGTGCTGTGATGAATGGTCACACATTCCCTTTCCTTTCCAACCCCCACTCATCAAAGGGAAAATTTAACTTTTATTGAGATTCTCAAGAATTCCTTGCCTGTCATGCACACAGAAGTCACTTTGGGCCATGGACTTGGAGACTTCATTTGTCAGAGATGGAGGCAAGTTTTTCATTTGTTTTGTAGACTTGGCTAAAATTGTGTGAGAAGATGAAAAATACAATTAGAGAATCTTACTTTCAGCTGTAAGAACCTTTGTTATTTTCAAAACATTTAAGTAAAACTTCTAAAAATGTTTTCACAGAACCCTCTCCCCTGCTTCAAGTTTTCACTAAATTAAAAAAAACCCAAACAACTAACTCCCTTTGTTTTAATAGCACAAGGGACTTATGGAGAGGCCTTCTCAAAATGTAGAAAAGCCAGAAAGACAGAGATTAGTGCCATACAAGACATTTGTAGTTGTTTGAAGACACTAGGAGATAGAATTGCATCAAAATTGAGAAGGAACATGAACAAGGCATACCTCAAAGTCCTGACATGGATTCAAAGGACATTGAAAGTTAGCAGGACATTCACCTTCAATATATTACAATTTACATAGAAGCCAGGTTTAGGGGAGTAAGTTGTATGCATAAATATTGGCAACAATATTTAAGTTAAGTTGTTCAGCTTCAGGGATAGGTATCAACTCCCACAGTGCACAAACAACCCTCAGTATGCATCTAGCCTAATGATCCAAAAGAATTTTTTCAGGAATGAGAAGAAGTAAAAGGTTATCTTTAACTGAGAAAAGAAACTGTTCAGTGTGACATTCTCCATGCTGCATTAAAATCCAACCCTGAAACATCTTGTCCTTGTAGTTCCATTCCTATTCTCCATCCACCATCCAGGCATTTGGCTATCCCACTCTGAATCTCTGAGCTTTAAAAATGAAGAACACTTACTCCTTGCCCAGTGCATTTGGAGTATGGTCTCATTCAAGCACATCCCAAATCCATCTTTGCATTACTGCACTGCTTTCAACAGTCATAAGTAAAAGGGGTTTTCCAAAGCACTTATAGTCTAGATTCATAATATTTATAGAAATAAAGTCTAATAAGGACTCTAAAGGGTTTCTCCAAGTCTAGTCATCATCCAGGGATGATTTAAACAACCTCATCTTTAAATCTATGTTTTGTGTGCTTATGTCATGACCAGCTTCCATAATTTTCATAGTTCCAAGGACAATGCAGGGTGATCTGCATTTAGTAATACATCGCAAACTCATAAGTTTACCACATCACCAATTTACCATAAATCCATAAAATCTTCACTGTCCTAATTAAAAAATATGATAGACACATAAGAAAATCTCAGGATGGAGGCACTGAACAAATCCCTCGCGTAGCTACATCTCAAAAGGTAATAAGTGAACATGTTAAGGTGGGCTGTTTATCTTGGCTGACTTGTGGCCATCAACAACAGAAACCGCAAAACCATGGTTCTCACCAGTCTCCAGGGCAGCAGTTTAACTGAAAGGTTGGAGATGCAGAAGAAAAGCGCTTGTGTTAAAGAACATCTCAGTAATGCCTTTTGTCTCTTCAGTGTATATAACTCCATTCTATCCATGAATATTTCTGATTTTAGGTTGGCAAAAGCTGCAACTTTTTTAGTGTTAGCAACTATTCCAAGGGGGCTGACACCTTTTAAATATTCCACTCTTTCGCAGTAAACTCATGATTATTTTCTGCCGTGTCAGAAATAGGTGAGCAGTAGGACCTAACAGTTCAGGCAGCATCATTTACCTTCAACCTTTCCTGTAAAAATACACAAGTTGTCAGGTTGCAGGGAAGATTTCTCCTGGAGATCGTTCGTTTGGCAGGCTCTGGAAGTCAGTAAGGATAATGAGGAGAAAGGCCCTACTGAAACTGCTCATTTTGTCATCATTACCCCAGTTCCGGTGAGGGCCATGAGTCGAGTTCAGATAAAAACACAAATTCTAAGAAATTTCACTGGACCTCACCCAAAGTACAAAACCTCTTAAGAACATGAGGAGATCAAACAATATGAGAAGAAACACTTTTATTCAACCTGAGGCTATTGCTCAGTCTGATATGCCCAAAAATACCCCCATGAGTTATCCATGGCATTCTGGAGCTTTCTCACTGGCCTTCAACTCCCAACATACATTAAAACATACAAGGAAAAAAACCCATAGCACATTTTCCAAGCTTCTAAAATAAACTCATTTTAAAAATCATATTGTTTTTAACTGGTTTGTCCAACTCCACTTATTAGTAACCACACTAGAAGCACCAGCTAAAAAGCAAACTCTTGGAAAGACTGATATTATTTCCTCAGTTAATATTTATTTTGCATGTATCCATAGAAGTACAACACGGAAAGAGTGTGCACACACAGAATAACTCTTGGCTTCATCTTCCTGCCAGCTATCAGACAGCATGGCTCATGCACAAATCTTTTGGTATTTAATATTCATAATGCAGAAGCATCTACTGATGCCAGTTAGGATCAAGAAATTTTATGAGGTATTGTACAAAACAAAGATTATCGCTGTTCTGCCACAAAGAATTTACAATTGGACAGATTGACAGACTATTTCTGTACTGGATGTTATGTTAAAAGTATTTCTTAATCTTATTCTAGTCACTCCTTAATGCAAATATAACACTATAGGTAGCTCCATGCAGTAATGAAGGGCACTCTTGCAGCAAAGGCAGGACAACGCTGTACTTCAGCAGCTACTGAGGCAAAACAGTTACTCTGTTTTAACAGGGTTTTTTTGTAGTTTTGGGGGGGGGTGTTATATTTTCATTGATCTATTTTTTTTCAGTGGAAAGTTACGTGATAGTATTAGTCAACCTGAATACACTTTAAAAAATAATTGTTTTTCAGTTCAAAAGACAAATTGGCTAACATTAACAACAAAATTCATTTTGACTGTTCCTAATGGAAACAATTTGACATTTGGTTTCAAAATGCAGCAATATTCTTGAGATGTGACCCTTCCCCAGTAAATCTTTCCCCAAAGGACGTGGCATCATAGTGGTTTGCTTGTGCTTGGTTCACAAAACAATTGCTCTTAACTAGTGACAAAAAGGCTTTTCTAGTTCAAGAAGTATGGGGGGGAGAATAATTTAAAAATCTTTACATAGCTCTATTGTCCATGATCAACTCCTTGATTCCTTTTTGAGAGGCATGTGAAAAAAGAACAGGTTACCTCTGAGGCGAGTTTAGTATTTAAACATTCTTTGGGAAACCTGCATTGCTGAGAGAGAACAGCTTTCCCAAGGCTGAGCAGAGAGCTATATGGGATCAGAGCTCAGGAGTAATGTTTCCCAGTCACATGCGACCACCAGCTCTCTTTTGTAGCCCACTAAAGGCCTCTGGCAACCTGAATTCCCCAAATGAGGCAGTAGAGGATGCTCCTTCAAATATCTCCTTGATGCCAAGGATGTTTCTATGGTAATTCTGCATTCAAAGTTACTGGTTTGTGCTGCATGAGAGGCTACACAAGGGCCCAAGGAAATGAATGAACCTATCTAAGGTTGTGCATACCCAGGGGGCTTCCATAATTTTGGGTGCACAGAAATACGAAGACGGAATAATGACAATGTTGTGCTGCACTTCATTTGTTGAATTACTTCAATACCTTGCTCACAGATGTGTGCATGTGAATCTAATCAACCAAACTCCTCACAGACAGCAGAGATTATTTTGAGAGATTATTCCTGGTTCTGCTACAGAAAAAGAAGCACCAGCCTTTCATAACCTCTTGAATACAGGGAGGTGTGTACGCATGCATACCCAAACACACATATACCTCTCTCTATATGCATCAAAAGAAAGGTGAGAATAAAAATTTTACTATATATAATACATTCTCATAAAGATAGGATGATTAAAAACAGACCTGCCTTTTCATGCAGAAAAAAACCCACACCAAAACCTATTTGATTGTTTATCAGGTTAATCAATTATATAAAATAAAACAAGACAAAAATAGTGGAGAAAGGAAAGCTGGTATGATCAGAAATAAATATCTGAAAAAAAAAAAGTGATTTGTCCATATCCCTTGAAATCTTAGAAAAGGAAATTTTTTGTACCTTTTCTTCTTGAATCACATTTTGCTTCGGATTCTAAAAAAGCACGTTCAACCATTCAATTTGCTGTTCAATAATACTGACTCACATTGCCTTTTAAATGCATACAAAAAAGTTGCATCTCTTTGTTTTCATTTTCCCTGCGTGTTTGTTGCATACTGACATCAAATTCCCTGCAGGCATCCTAACCTTGCAATTGGAGAAACAGTGCTCCAGGGTTTTCCACATGTCTAATACACCTGGATAAAAAGTGCTAATTGTCACCAACTTCCATTAAATGACAGCAGTAAGGCACGAAATATGCTTGATTTGCAGATGCTAGTGCCACTGGGAATTAGCAGCAGATTAATAATTGTGCAGACCTTGAACATTCCCCTGGCACTGCCAGCCTGGGTTTCCAGTGCAACATCAGACTACAAGGCCTTTGTTTTTAGCTTACTTTCCTGAGGAAATCAGGCTTAGGCATTTGCACTCTTTTCCTCTGTGTGTTTGGCTGGCCTACCTTCCCACGATAACTTCTGGTTAATCTGAATAAATTTTAAAGGAAAGTAGAGGTTGCAAACATACGGTGTCCTTAGTAGTTTTGTGAAAAAGAGCCAGCTAGGTAGATATAGCCAAGCCTGAGCTTAAGTGTTTCAAATATCCTGGCTTTTTAGATTCAGGTATTCTTGCAGACAAATAAACATTAATTCTGCTCAAATTTTGTTGGTGCCGAAAGTAGAAGGGAGATGTGCCACATCACATGTTCAGCAGGCAGCAACCTTGCATCCAGCCACCTTCACGGATCAGGTGACAGAATAGGTTCTCAGTTTGTGGTGATTTTCTTCTTTTTATGAACTTATATGCCAAAAAAATCCTTTTTCACCTTGAGGCTTTGAGTGGGCATCAGGAGTCAGCTTCTTGCTCAGGTTTACCCTTGCTCTTTTTTCCTTCAGATAAATTCAGGGGCCAGCGCTTTACCTTCTCTCCTCTTTTCTTGCTCTGCTGCTGCTGCCGTTTCCTCTCCACTCTTGGCGCACACGAGGACACCACCCCTATGGCATGCAAGCTTACTGGCAGCTCTGGTGGCATTGCAAAGCTCATTTCTGCAGGCAGCAACATGATTACGGCGAAGGTGAGGGCGAGGTTGAGCAAATGTGTTTCAACACTTCTTTCTTTGTATTTATCACCGTGCCATAGCATTCCTGCAGCCTGGCCTGCTGCTGCTCCAGCTGCCTATGCAAACTCCTGATGGAGCGCAACAGCAGGAGCCGTCGGTACATAGCTAGCTGGAGACGGTACTTCTCCTTTTCCTCTTTTTTCCTGTTTTCTAAGGTCTCCATTACTTTTGTGGTCTTCATCCAAATCACACGGCCCAAACTGCAGGAGTCCATATTGCCCTTGGTGCCGCTCCCTGCCTGCTGTGTGTGGCAGTCCCCGGGGTCGGTCGCAGCTTTCAGGGCCTCGCTGGCCTCACCAGGCAGCCTTGGGGGTTGCAGCACCTCTGAACTCAATTCACCATCACAGCAGGGGCTTTTGGAGTGCAGGGAGGAAACGTCCACAGGCAGCAGGTTATCAGTTGCTACAGGGCATGAGGAGGCACCTAAGAGTGCATCTACATCTGCCAGAGGATGCTCAGCCAACCCAGGGGCTGTCCTCTGTGCCTGGCCACCACTAACCATCTCTGGGCCAGTCAGGGCTTTTACCTGGGCCACTGCCCTGCTGGAGAGGACAGACAGTCTTTCTGGCACTGCTGAGCTCCCCTTGTCTTCATTAAGGCTGTCTAGCAAAGAGCTGGCAGAGCAACCAGGGGATGCTGTTACAGCGCGACAAGTCGTCATCAATCGGTCATCATCATCACTGCTGTTTTGGATCTCCTCTTCATCTCTTGATATTACAGCTGTTGTCTCAGCCATTTAATGCATGAGCTACGAAACTTTCTGTGGAAAAAGTGGAAGTAAAAGGATTTCATTTCCACATACACACACGGAGAAGCCCAGTGCAGAGTGACATTTGAAGAAAGAACCTCTTTATATTTAAGCAATGGACCTATTACTTTTCTAATAAAGCACAACCCTTGGGTCACTTCAGGCCATTTCTTGTGATTTGCATTAGATGTTCTTTGAGACACAACATTAATCCAATAATAATTAAAATGATATACTGTACTATTAGCATTCTCAAATCTTTAAAGGCAAGCAATCTATCCCTGCAGCACTGGCTGTGCTGACTAATTAAACTGAATACAGTTGTAAATGGGCATTGTAAGCACTTCTCCCATTTAAGAACACAGGTCTAACAAGTGTAGTTTGTAGAGATGGGCAAGTTATCGGGATTGATCAGCTTTAAAGGGAGGTGGAAGTACCATAAACAGTAGGTTGCATTTAAATGCCTTCTCCAAGATTAATTTGTCTGCCACCAGTTTGTTTACAAGGTTGCCTTTCCCCCTCGTATTAATTCTAACAGTAAAGTTATATTAGCATCATGCTAGCCAAAGAGAGGAAAAAGAAATCAAACACTTACCGAGGTTACTGGGGGGAAGGAAAAGAGTTACAGTGCATTGTGTCTGTGTATAATGTTTTCTTGAATGTGAGTCAGCACAATCTGGAACAGAAACATCACGGTGCAGGAGCAGGAGCAGCAACAGCATTACGCTGTTCCACCCAGCAACAACACAGTCAGTCCCAATCACAGAGGAGTGCAGGGCTGCTTTCTTACTCCTCAGTGGGCATTCCTCCCCAGCATGCAGCTTTTATGTCATCTTTGACCATCAAAACGAATACCAGGATTGGATGGCACTTTTTTCCCACTTCAAAGCCAAGCATACTCGATTCACGCATTCTACAGGGGGCAATAGCTGTGGCCCTTCCCATCCCTGACAGTCAGCAAGGAGGTAGCACAGCACAAAATAGGTTGAGGTATTCTGTACTCCAGTGTGCTTGTTTTCCTTCAGAAAAAACAAGCTTAGAAAAACTTCAGCTGCATGAACAAGCTAAACCTAAAAATGAAGCAAGCATTCAGCACCTACCAAATGCTAAACATGAGCACAGGCAGAAGCTGTAGATCGAAGTGGTTAATGTACACCCATGTTTAATGAGGCTGGCCTAATCTTTAAAGAGCAGCACTACATCCAACTAAACCATCCCACAAAACAATAAACTTATCTGCATTTCTGATGTTCAGAAAAGCCACCTTCAGCATCATCTCTTGTAGTGCCAGGAACAAAATTCACAAATTATCTATGTGCATCTACTTCAATCAATTTACCACAGGGCTTCAGTTGCCCCAAGACTTTCTCTACTCCATTCTGCTAGTACAAATAGAAGAAAGAAGGAATCTAAAATCTTCCTGCAGTTGGAAAAGAATGAAAGTAGATCCTCTCTCCACTTCTATGTGTGCTGCAACACAGATAATAATTTCTTTTTTTTCACCTGCACTGACTAGCCTTCTTTCTGATGATCTGCTAGGATTTGCTTACAAACTTGAACACATAAAGCCTGATTAACATTAATTCAGATTTGTACCCCGAGGTATAACTTGAATGCATTTTTTGGTGCAAGAGATAATTTGCACTGAATTTGTAAAATAAACTAAACCTGCTGTGTTTATGTGCCAAATCATGCTGCAGATTATATAAATAATGCTTGGAAGAGATTAATATCCAGTGAGTTAATATACAGTGCAAGTTTATATCTTGGTGATTCCCATTTATTTGAATCACAAGCTACGGTGATTGAACAATATGGAATTCAGATAACGGGGAATTTACTGTATTAACACATTGAAAAGGTTCATTGTAATGCAGCATTATGTAGAGAATCTTTTGGTTTCAGCTTCTCTTGTCTTCAAAGCACTGCAGGCCTATCTCCCACTCCAAAGAGGACAGGGGATGGGTGCTAGGTAGTATACCTGATCCCCAGCTATGTCAATACATTTCTATAAGCTATAGTATTCTGTTCCTCACTTCTACCTTTGTAGCAATTTGCTGCAAAATAAGTATTTTCTAATAGTCTAACGAGGCAGGAAAAAAACGAGTTTTGGTTTCTAGGGTATTTTTTTGTAGTTTTGTTTGTTTGTTTGTAGGTCCTAGTTTTTGTTTGTTTGATATTTCTCTGCTGCTTTTACAGTCAGTACTCCTTAAAGAGATGGGCAGGGAGACAAAAAAGTCATTTTGCACACCAAATTAGTGTCACCAAAAATAATAATAAATGTTTTGTAGGTGTAGATCTGAATTGAATAAATAGTATCTGATGCAATCAACTAAACAATAAAACTCCAATCTAAACTCATTTATATAGATGGCTTTTCATAGAATATTATGACTTTAGCTGTAATATAAGAAACTTAATAGCAAAAAAAATATTCAGTCCATTGGACTTAGAGAATCAGCAAAATAGAAATACTGCAAAAAAAACATAATTACTATTGCTAAAATACAAGTTCCATTTATGACTAGGGCAGCATGCATGTTTCTATTATCGCATTTCCCTCCATTGCTCGCGACTTCATAAAATCTCAGCTAAAGGATCAGATGGAAAGATTCTAGATTCAGTTTCTGCCTGAATACATACTAAACACTTCAGCCAAAAAATAGAGATGCTCCAGTACAAAAGTGGGAACAAAACCAGTCTTACAGCTGGGGAGACATAAGGAAACCTTCCAGGAGAAATGTCTTTTGTGTAACTGACAGACTGGGGAACAGGGAATGAGAACACACCTCTTTTCAATGGAAACATGTAAATTCTTGTTCTGAGATGACACAACAATCCTATTCACCTAAGACTGTTACCTTGAAGAAGTGACTTCTACAGTTTATCTCCCTTTTATTTGCAATTTGACAGACCAACAGAGACCTGAAAAGACATTATGTTAGTTTCTTCTTCAAAAGGCGCATTGTGCTATTTCCCTGATGAAGAAATAGAAGAGGAGAGCTTGCTGTTCCTCCTAAGAACCTGTCTCAGACAGACTCTGCTCAACGCCACTTGGTCACCCCTGGACTTGTTTTTTGTGTTTGTGGGAACCTTTCCAGGCAGAAGCTGCTTCAGATTTCGCGGTGAACACTTAGGTCAGACCAACACACTGAGAATTTCAGGTAGGTAAAATGAAAGCCAAGATGCCTCTGGTTGAGGTTCATTGCCTTTCAATGCCACCCACTCATGTGCTGATGCAACTGCAGCAGTTTCAAGGTATCAATAGACCCTGGGGAGCCACCTTCAAGTTGTCAATCTTGCACACCCCTGAGAGGTCTGTGCCAGCAGAGGTTTTTAATACATCATGCTCTTTCAGGCAATAGTTACAAGAGGTGCTGGGCAACCTGCAGGCTCATAAATGTAAGCACGTGCTGAACGGTCTATAGATGAGTGCTGAGCCATCACAGTGGGTTTTTTTGTGGTAGCAGAAAAAGCCTGGTCACAGGGGAGTCCCTGCAGATAGCCAGGAAAACTATTTCCCCTTTCTCTTCCAAATATGATGCCATTCTCAAGCATGGACAGCTATGAGGACAGGAAGGTGCTTGGGCTTGTTGTTTCATTAAGTACAAATGTTTTACTGAATTCCAAAGCATAACAGCCAAACACATTTACAAACAGCATCAAAGATGAGATAAGCATTGGTGAAGATAGACCATTAAAAGACCATGACCTGGGATACTATGTTGTTTTGTATTTCATTTTGGGGAGTATTTTTAACAAAGCACTAAAAAATATCCTATTACACAGTAGTGTAATGACATATTTTATATTAATTGCTCCTAAAAATCAAAAGCCATATTTTGTCTGTTAATGTACACACTTGCATGGCCTACTATGAACTCAATGAGATCCACATGTGTGCATCTGAGGCCTAAATCTTTCCCCAAAGATTCTTTAAAATCCTTTTACAGGGCAGTAAGTCGTAGAAAAAAGTCATATGTTCCCTTTCTTCTGCCTTCATACCCAAAACAGGCAGGAGTTACAGGCTGCTCTGCATTGCACCGGATGGTAACAGTATCCCAAGGGGCCAGTGGCCAGTCAGGTATTGCTATCATTCTGCTCTCACGCTCGTCCACACTCAGGAGTTTCTCCAATCCTTCTACAAACAGACAAATAAAAAATGGAGCCCACCGATGACATCAAGAAATGCTCTAGATATTTCAGGGACACGGAAAAGCATCGCAGGACATCTCCAAGGCTTTCAGACAGAAGGAAATTAGGAATACCTACAGAGCTGCAGCACAATTGTGTGTTCTGGAAACATTTAAGAAAAGTAGAGTGAATATATGACTTTACCAGTGAGGAAAGGTTCAATGGCTTTAAACACGAAAATGCAGGTATTTCAGCAGACCATCTTTATATTAAGGGTAAAAGACATTGAACAATCCACCACAACTGGTAAAAATTAGCAGGCTTGCTGCCAGTCTCAACAGAGCTGCCTGTCAGAGGTGCAAATCTCTAAAGGAGTAGACTCACACTGCATTCAGACTGTGTTTGAGTCAAGTTTGCAAGCTTCGAAGTCTTAAGACTGCAGGTGCCAAAGTGACCCCAAAAATGGGAAGGGCTTGATGACAACTCTTACTGCAATATTTCAACATCTCTACCCCTAACTCTGCTTGGGCTTAGCTATTCCCAGGTACACAAAATGAAAAATACATTTATATGGCTCTATAAAGATGTTTTAGAAGTGAAATGTTTTGATTTTTCCTCAAGGCAGCAGCTGTTCTCCCTATCATCTACGTGGAAAACATTAGTTTACAATTTCAACCACCGCTCACCAAGTGAAAGAATAACAACATCATTGCCCAAACCAGACTAAGTTCACATTCCTGCCATCAGTTCCACAGAGCTGTGTTTTTATGATGAAGCAGCCCCAAAGGACTTTCTAAAGTCTTGTTGTGAACTTAGGGTTCTACTTCGGCTTGCACAATGAGCAGTTGAAGATTGTCACAGAGGCCAAGGTGGGAAAGGACGGCCCATAGGTATGCAAATCTGGGATTTTGCTTGATTTTTCTTCCATCTCAGCAGACCAATCTATATTAGGCAGACCCATCTGGCATCAAATGGGCCAAACAGTCTGCAGAAGCAGCACTTTAAATATAGTTCTTAAAAATTCCAGCACATTTCAACATGAAGGAAACTTCACATTTCTAGAGTGGCTTAAGAATGCTTTGCAACAAGGACACCTGCAGCATATACCTTACAAATTAGTTGTGGAGGGGCAAATAGAAATCTTTATACTGACTTAAAAAACCTTGAGAACTGCCAGTTTATCCCATTAACTTTTTCAGCTTCTAAAGGAGAGTATATGCTTGTCTACAATTCATTTTCACGTCAAAAAGCGAAATCTGTTAACAAAATTATGAATTGTAAAAAATAATTTCCCTTAACTGTTAAGTGAAAAGGAAATTCCAAAGTACCAAAGGTTTCATTATTTTTTTTCCCATAATAAAGAAAAGGTTTTGTTTCATGGTAGCAAAATTAAAAGTAACCTTCTACAATGTGATGCTCCTGTTTCTATTTTTTTTAACCTTAATTTTGTAGAATGCCCATCATTTTGTTCAGGAAAAAATAAAGTGAGGGAGAGTGAGAGAAGAAAATGCAAAAGAATTTAAAGCAGAAGATCATGAAACCTGAGCTTACAGTCTTCCTATGGAGAAGAGACTAAAAAATTGTTCCTGCAGAAAAGATGGTACTTGAAATATTTTGAATAACCTCCAGTATTAAAAGATTTAAAGGTATTGCTCATATACTTCAAGAACTCCATGCCTGGCAGGTGAATACTGGATTACCCAACCTAGCTGTTAGATTTCAGATGTGAAAATCTGAAACTCTACTAGACAGTAGAGAACTCACGTGTCTAGTAACAGTTCACATCCGGTATACATTGAGAGATGCATTTCTTCTAATGAATATGTAAACAGACTATGTAATTTTTGGTAATTGATGCTTGTGCTTGCTTTCATTCTGACATATGATCATAACTGACAAACTGGCAGCTGAGGAAGAAGAAAACTCTAAGCTGTAAGAATAATAAACACAACATGGTGAGAGATGGAAAAAAACCCCAGCATACATGGGAGGAAAACTTCAGGAAATGGGGCTAAACCATAAATGGATAGAAAAATAATAGTTTGGTGTTTCTACAACTTAAAATGAACATACAGGCATTTCCAGAAGCTAAGCACAATTTTTTTTTCTAAAGTAACACCATTAAATGCTTTTAAAAGTGCATAAATTTTCTGCCTTAGCTGTTAAGACAAAATGCTATGTGAAGAGAATATTGCAAAAATTATATTTAATACAAAGAGTTTTGTAAAAACCAGTTTCAGATGAAGCACCTAAAAAGAAAACAAAAAATGGATGCATTCATGCTGTTTGAGCCTAACCATTTCCACAAATACTAAAATGACTCATGAGAAGCTTGCAGGGCAGTATCAAGGACTGAAAATTGTGCACCTACAAACACCTCAGAAATTCTAATTTCTCATTCAGAATGCCTTGTTGCAGAGCCATACAGCTTTACTAATAGTGTCTGCATAGACTCAACTGCTGTCTGTTGTCCACACACAAACACAAAAAAAAAAAAATCCCCAAGGTCATTTGGGGCTGAGAAGAAGGTCAAACTTGCTCACTCCTTAATACCTTTGAAGCTGCTAATGTGACTGAGATGGATGAGTGAGTAGGATACAAGCCTGTCTGTCAGCAAAACACATGATCTCAGCAATATGCAATGTAATTGATCTAAATCTCAGCTACAGCAGTTAATAGACTCCAAGAGGTAGAGAAGGCACTTGGACCACAGGGCTTGCCGTACTTGACTATGTTCTTACTTTGCAACATAGACATTGCTCAACAACCTGGATTTTTGCAGCCTGCTTCCAGTGGTTAGTACAGATAGTATTTTCATACCAACAGTTTCATTTTTGCATCCAGAGGCTCTTTGCTGGTTCTCTGTCAAAGTCCAATTCATTACCTGCTGAATTATCAGCTAAAACCCTATCATTTTTCTATGAGAAAATTTTTTTGAGAGATTAGAAAGCAACAGAAAAAAGATAGACACACATACATATATATATACATAATTAATGAAAGCTTTCAAATGTTTGAAGGTTTATTTTAGAGATGTGTATCCACAGATACTTATTTCTTAAAGGAAGAAGAAATACAGAGTCTGATTTCTACTTCATTGAATAGAGAACAGGCTAAGAAAGAAGAATGTGAGATACCAATCCCACTAAAGTCTCAGGCTGAACAGAAAAAATAACGCATCCCTCCCAGAAACAGTGAGCACAGTTAGGTTCTGGATGTCAAAAAGAGGTAATGCTTCCTTATACCACTTCTGTTGCCTGCAGCCTTGTCTGCTTGAACCTTGAACCCCAGCTGAACCTCCCTGAGCCTCAAGCAAAGGTCCTGCTAGAACCCCACTGGTATGTGTGGTTCAAAATCCTCCTCGTGCCTAGAAGACACTAGCAAGCTGTTATTAGCTCCAGTGACACCAGGGTACAATTTTATCCTCAGTCATGCTTTTACTGGACCTCCTTGAGATCGACCTGAAGAGCATTAAAAGAACACAGAGCACAGTCATTGCCAACTGTCAGTGTATTATATGTCACCTTGCAAGCTTTCCCCCATTCTTTCTAAACTCTCTGCCAAGGCACCACCAGCACCACCTTTTTGACTCCTGAAGAGATCCAAATACTTAGTGGAAGTAAGAACTAATTAAGACTTTCAGAGCAGTAAGCAAAAACCTTCATGTTGGGCCTCACATTTGGCAAATTACTCACAGTTCCTTGCTTCCCTTCACAAGATTGTCTCGATAACAACCATTGCCAGTAGGGATCTGAGGCAATGAGTGCAGCAAAAAACCCTAACAAATACATGCCTACATATGTGAGCTCCACTTCCTTAGGCACAAATAATGAGTCAAATGAGTGAAGGATCTGCTGCTCTCTTATGTATGACAGTTGTGCATACACTGATGTGCAAGAAGCTTCCAGAGACTTCTGTCATAGCTTTGTCAAATTGCCACAGCTTGTCAAATTACTGATTTCACAAACTTGCACTACTCTCAAAGGAAGGTTGCTATTTTATCATTTTAGAAAGGTGGCACACCTTCGAGCTTCTTTCAGTGTAGGTTGTGGGACTGAGTGCATATTGTGTATGCCAGAAGGAGGTGGAGTTGGCCAAGTCGAGCAAATTAAGGCAATCCAAAGCTTTGAGACAGGGGAAAAATAAATCCATGTGGAAGGACACAGCACAGGCATAAATAACAGCCACACAGACTATCTGACGTCTTGCTTTCTTGCTTGGAAAAACAAACTCCTTTCTGAACTCTGTTCATTTTTACAGACAAAGCCATCAAGCTTAATGGACAAAAGTACAAGTCATAAGTACAGGACACTTAATCTAGGTAATTTATCTCATCCTTAAGTGTTTTCAACACAGACAGGAGTAACTGCCTCTTAGAAAAGGCTTCCTTTAACTTCACTTTCAGACGATGTTAACTTTCAGATGACTAAGTCCAGAGCAGTTTACCTTAACCATGAGGCATGTGTTAATGAGAGAGACTGAAAGTTCAGCCTTAATACAGTTAGAACAGGAACTGTTCTCACCCATGGAGAGGGTGATCCTTGCACTGCTACAGCCAAATAGCTTCCAGCAACCTGTGGTTTAGGGGTTTCCTGAGCTTGATGCTGCATCTAGATAACTGCATTTGACAGTCATTGATGGAACAATTTTCCTAATTCCCTTTTGAAGACGATTATGCCTTTTGGCTTCTATAACATCCCATGGCAATGAATTCTGCAATCTAATTTTATGTTGCATGACTAGCATTACCAACAGAGCAAGCCACACCTTTCCAAGGGATTCAGTAACATGCTGACACCATCTTACTTTTGTCTCATTTAATCTCATGAATCATAAGCAGTACAGCAAAGTTTTCTACAGCTATCTGGATTTTTCCCCAATATCAAAAAGCTCTTTTAAAGCAATGGCTATCAAGAGGCAAATGATCTGGTATGCTTCTTCACAGGTTTGCATTACTCACATAGCTCATTCTACCATAAACCTGAGGATGGCTGAGGCTGTTCAGCAAAGGTGGCAAATAATAAGTAATAAATAGCTGTTTGCAGAAAGAAGTGCGCGGCTGGGAGGGGACAAGGAATCCTCTCACAGTCCTGGAACAGCCCAAGTAGGAAGCAGTGGAATCTCCCTGGAGGAGAAAAGCTAGGAGAAACCAGCAGGAGTTTTAGAGAGAGAGTGAATAAGAAAAAGAGACAGGGAGAAGGCAAAAAGATGTCTTTAGATTTCCATAAGAATTAAATTGAAAAGGGGAGTGGGAGGGCCAGTGGAGAGGCAGGTAAAAGGATTGTATTCCTGTTATCATCAGCAGAGACCAAGTAGGAAAGGAGACCTGGACTGCCTCTCTCCCAAGTCGGCTGCCCTAGGCGACTGTTTATTTTGCCTTTGCCCAAGCCAGCGTAACATGTTATAAAATGAGTTTCCAAAATGCTCTGAGTCACCAGAACATGGATGAGATCTGTGGATTCAAGCCACCTTTCAAGATTATGAATCTCTTCTGAATATCCATTATGCCGATGATATATAACAAAATCACTGCTGTAATGTGATGCACATGTCAACTTTAAGGCTACAGTCCCTGCTCAGATGGCATCAGCAGAGGGACACGTCAGCATGGTGGATTACCAGAGCAAACGCTTTAACATGCAAAGTGATGCAATGTGTTTTGACAACAATTGTTCCCTTATGTTTGTTTCTCTGTCAGGTTTGACTTGACTATCTGCCAGGACAATGCTCAGGATCCTTTGCATTGCTATGCAGAAGCTGATTATGTGATCAAATGCTTAAAGCACATAAAATCACTTCCAAGATTCAATGAGATAGATGTGCCAGAAAAGTCAGTAGGTGTTTGAAATAATTGACGCTAACAGCTAGACCTGGATTTTTCCAAAGAATATGTGTTTTGTTTTGGATTTGGGTTTTTTTGTTGGTGGTGGGGTGGGTTGTTTTTTTTCTTCTAATGCACTATCATATAATCTGCCTAGAAATTCAGCCTTAACATAATGTTCACATCAAATGAAATTCACCCGTTAAGAAAGAACATGCACAGGGTTCTCTCTGAAGTGGAAAAAATGCAGTCTTTGTGTACAGCAGATCCCCTGTGAGCCTTCTTACCCTGTGCACATGCCTAGAACAACAGAGCAAGCTTCAGTGGCACAGTGAAGCTGATATTTGTAGGTCTGGGAGATTCAACACTGAACTAAAACTCTTGTCAGCCCTTCACCCCCCCATCTATGATGCTGAAGTTTTTCATATAAAGGCCAATACCCCCACAGAAATGTTGCATATATAGATGGCTGTAGAAGACACCGGTTACCTGCTCTTATGACTTTTGTATTGAATTTCCAGCCTACCCTGTACCATCCCAAAATTCCCACAGTCCGTAAGTGTGATTCCCATTCAAGTGACAAGGGCAGAAGGAAAACCCACTATGGCACTTGCCCAAAAGCCATGATCTCAAACAGAGGCTTCACCCTGTGCTCCCAGGTTTGGGTCTAGCGTGGTACCAGTGTCTCACTGCACAGCTTTGCAAGAGTTTTGGGCCCTCAGAGGTATTTAGGCACCAAAACAAAAAAAAAAAGTGGTATCTATACACTTTCAGAAACCTGTCTTTAATTTCACCATCCCATAAATCTCTTTCATGGAGACATCTTTCGTCTTTTCTGCTTCACAAGCCAGTTATGAAGCTTAATTACATAATAACTATGAAGTCCAGTAAATACAACATATATTAAGAAGAGTTAATGAGATTTCTGTCACTAACACACTCTACCTCTTGTGAAACATTACTCATATGTTAAAAAAACCCCAAACAAACAAACAAACAAAAAAAGTCACAGACATAGTCAATATAAAGCCAATCCATCTTGATTACTTGCATAAATAACATGTTATACAACTCAATTGTATTTATTAACACAAAATGGAAAATAGCATAGACTTTTCTGACCAGCATGAAATACTGTTTACTCATCCACATATCAGTGGTTTCCTGTAGTGCCTGGAATGACTGCCCATAGTGCTGCCTGAGTGAGACCCCAGACCCACAGGGTACCTACTTCCCAAGGGCTCCAGTGACTTAGATACCTCCAAAGACTTAATGAGAGGTCTCAGTCCCCAAGTACCACATAAATCCACTGCAAGAAGATGGACTCAGTTTAAAATTATGTGTACTTGGTAACACATTCTTTCCTTATCACTGGGAGCCGTGTACAAAAAAGTGCACATGACAACATTACAATTGCAATTTATTCAGCCACTTCAGAGTCCTCACACTGCTTTAACCATTTGTCCACGGTCTTTGACCAAAGTACCTTGTTCTGTCAGAAAAGAATAAGGAAAGGAAGAAAAATAAAGAAGTTTGTTTCCTAACAGAACAAATATACATCCTACCTACTCTGTATCTGGGCAAATACATTTCCTGCTAAGAATTATGGCATGGAATTCATAGATTAATAACACTTTTGCGGAGATCAGGCAGGAGTGATTTTCAGCATATGACGTCTGTTATAGCAAGTTCTATTAATATTCACCAAAGGGAAACCTGTTTGTTGACCTAAAGTGCGACTGCTTCCTATTCTCTTCTTGTGAAATTGTTTAGGTCCTGTGGGACAACTGTACTGAGCTTTTGACACAAATATTAAAATTCTATTTAGACGTACAATGTTTTAATGCAAATTTTTTACCATAAAACCAAATGCTCCATTCAGTTAAATTAATAGAATTACAAAAAGATGTAATGATAGCAATTAAGTCTTGAAAATGCAAATTTTATAGTCAAGGACAATTACTTCATTTATAGTATACTGGAATGATGCCAGATGAAGGTAATTTAGATCCCCTAGCTCACAGTTATATCATGAAGGATATCTTAATTTCATTAGTATAACAAAGATGGGTGAGAAGTTAGAGAATACAAAAAAAAAAAAAGGATGGGAGAGAAAATTTGACCTTTCTCATTTCATTGCAGCAAGAATACATAGATCTTACTAAAGTATTAGTAATATTTCTTTCTACTCCTGCCTCTGAAAAAAATGTTTTTTTCTTTTTTTTTTATTAGCAGCAATGGAACATTAGTATGTAAAAGGTCAGCTTCATTTAGATACTTAGAGCCAATGTGTTCATGCCACAACACTTACAGACCTCCCATTATTTCAGTTTTAAGGATGCATACACTGTTAGCTCATGGCTTACCAGGTCACAAGCCATGGCCTCAGAGATGTATGGTTTTGACTCCAAGAGGAGTTAAAACATTTTTGAAAAATTCTGCTCACTATTATAAAAAGTACTCTTACCTCCTGCAAGCAGGAAAGTCAAATACCATTAGCTTTTCATTAGCACAGCAAAGAGTGATCAATTAGGTGCAGAATACAGTGATATACTACAGATTTCCTAGCCTGCTTGTATATGTGTGTAAAAATAAATAAATAAGAAAAATACTGTTTCATACAATTCCTTTAGCACATTACTGAGTTCAAACAGCAGTTTGAGAGACTCCAGAGGTTTTTTCTTTCTTCCAAACAAGTATCCAGGGAAAGGCATATTAAATATGGTGCAGTATGAAGTTTCAGTAAAAGGCCTTTACACCCACCATTTTTTTTCTTCACAGCCTGCTGTAGCCACTGCAGAGAAACACAAATTCAAGAGGCATGGACTCACTGGGTGACAACTGGCTCCAGCTCCACACTGGTGTATCTCCCCCATGCATCATCATGCTGCTGCAGGATTGTGGCAATGCAGGACCCCTGCCCACATCCCCTTCACTGCAAAACAACTTGAGGGGTACAGTTCTTATCCTTCACCCCACTGTTTCCATGCTGGCCAGTGTAATATTTTTAAGCAGTAAAATGCACACATGCAAGCCTTACTGGGAGGCGAACACAAACAAGTGAAACTGCTGTTATTCTGACCTACAAGTCCACTAGATTTATTCCTCTGAAATGTTCATCCTAAAAACCAAAGAACAACTATGACCTGACTTCAGTTCATTATTGATTTCAATAACAGGGCTGTGGCTATTTGGTTTTAAGAAAGCAAACCCATTCTGAAGGATAAATGTACCTTGGGTAGGGTTTGTGCTTTTTCCTCCTTGTCTCTTGTCTGAAATACAGCTGAGTGCACATGGAGACAGGCTGGCTTTGCTTCCTTTGAGATGGTCTGGTGAAATAAGAACAGACCCGGTGCTTTTTTCCCTTCTACTCATCAACATGTATGCAACATGTGTGGTCAGGCACCCATGTAGTGCCATCCTTATTTTGCACTGATCTCACCAGTGGAAGTCTGAACACGCTGAAGAACTGGAGAGATGCCATTGACTTCAATGGCAGATCTCACCCCAGTATCTCACCCCATATTTCTGCAAGTCAAAGAATCTATCAGCCACCCCTGTGCTTGAAAATTATGGATGATATCCTGACTCATTGGAAAGTTACTGGCTCCCTGTGGGGTTCAGATTTCCTTCAGTCAATTCTGTCTTCTGTCATCCAAGAGAAAAATTAGACCTTGTACCAATATGGACTTTATACTATGCTTCTGATTGTTAAACCCCTACTATACCTGACAAGTTAGTATGAGCCTGTTGTTTTTATGTATTTATTAATGCATAGCTGTATCATTCTAGACTCTCCCTCATGCTGGATGTTGTTTGGAGATTTGGCTTAATAAGGAGTGCTTGAATCAGTTAAGCCTGGGTATGTTTGCACTACATTGTACAATACAGCTTAAACACTCATGTCATTTTATTGAAAAGCATAGATTTAACACCCTAATAGTTAGTGAATCTGCCAGGTCTCAGCTGTTGCAGGGAGAAATGTTTTGTCCAAGCTACTCCCAATGTGTCTCAGTTGTTTGAAAAAAAACCCAAAAAAACAGGCTGTGATCGTAATAGGATATTGATTAGTCTGGATCCCATACAGAACAGAACTTGATTCTTTGGTGGACCACTAAAAGGTCATATTGCTTGATTGCTCCACAGCTTCTAAAATACAAGAAATATTGAACCAAAACTGCTTTCAATTATACTCATGTTATCTGAGGCCTGGGAATGTAACCAAGGGCAGCATTTGGCTCATTCTGTTAAAAAATGGGGCGATACTCAGCATTTTGTTTCGTCATTAGCAGAGACGAACATCAGCTCTGCCTACTCTAATTGATGTCATGCCCTAAAGTTAATTCCAAGGTAAGCAGGTGCAAATCTGTTTGATCCGAGGGCTTAATTTGCAATAGATCTGACATACAGTGATATGTGTTTAGTGTTATCTGAAAATTGTGGTTTGGTTTACATATTCATATATATTTCTGCAAAATGATACTTACAACTGTTTATATACCTCAGATCTCCAAATTCCTCACTTGACCTGACTCTCACAGTGAGCTTGGAAAGTCAGAAAGCAACTTCTGCAGTGCATATTTATTCTAAATCAGTAGATCAAGTCTGAAAAAAAATTGTTTATTTTTTATATATTTATGGTGTTATTAATTTATTCCTTTTTCCAATCCATACTGCTATGCTTCATACAGAATGCAATCCCTTTATTACTCCTGACCTGCTTTGAAAGCTGTATGGATGTGATAATTTCTTTTCTCTTTCCTAATGTTTTCTTCTCCTCACTTGATGAATGTTTGAAAGTAAGAAAAATTTTTCTCATATTTTCCATATTCCCAATTTTCTGAATACTGGGCTGGGTTTCTTTTGAGATGTGATTTGAAAAGGATTTAAGGACCAGCATTTAAAAGTCCATATTCTCAGAAGCTCCCCGTGATTTTTGGAGGCTTGGCCATCTGTGAATCCAGTTTAGATTTTCAAATGCTACTTGATTTTGAAATATTCAGATCATTCACAAAGCCTTTTGAAGCACAAACAAGGCTTTTGGTGTCCTTTAGGCTTATTCTCCTCATTAACTCCAAACTGATATATGTGGGAACACTCATTTTTTTTAAAGCTATATCCTTTGAAGAAAGTCAGTGGGAAGACTGGATTAAGCCCAGGCTGAATTAACCCTGGTTCATTCAGAACTTCCTGTCTATTGGACAGTTATCAGAAATCACAGCTATCTGTAAATTCAATCAACACTGAAAATCAATATAGTAATATTATAGTAATATTTATAGTAATATTCTGTATTACTATATATAATGGAAAGCCATCAAAAGTGTTTTGTCTGTTTTTTTTAAAGATGAATAATGGCTTATTTAGACTATATGTATATATATGCCTTACTTTTACTTTGTGAAAAGGATGTATTGTAAAAAGAAAGTTTGTAAGACAGAAAAAAAACAGGTATAAAATTCCAGAATAGAGGGAACAGTATAGAGAAATATCTGCAAAAGATTACAGATCCACTGACACTACCTTGTTCACAGAAACACATCAAGTAATTTCATAGAAGAAAGCTTTCAGCTTGTTAGTGTAAAAGGTTCTAATGCAACATTTAGCTTGCGATATTACTGTATCATATAAGGGCTTTCATGTGCTTTCCAATATAGCTTCTGACTGAAGTATTAGCTGATGCAGCAGCATAAATAAAGAAATGTCTAGATTTCTATGGTTCCCAAAGGTCATTTTTATGAAAAGATCAGGAAATATGTTTCATTGAAATTAAAAAGAAAACTATATCAAGTTTAATAACATGGTTACTATAATGACATGAAATTCAGTCAGACGGTGTACTGTTTAATATTTGACTGTCAGGTTTCCACAGTGAGCCTGAGAGGCGTGGAAGCATTTAAACTTTTTAAACTGAAATTGTTTTCAATTTTATTTCTGTTTCATTACCTGATGCCTTGAGTTTTAGCTCTTATATTCTGTATTGCCTACTGTAAAAATCTGAAGTGTCTTATAGCCTGCTGCTGCTGCTCTCTCATGCTAAGATAGACATAACAAAGCGTCTAGGTTTGCTCTCCAAGGACATCCAGACCCAAAAATGTGTAAACCAACATCTTGGAGAAGGGGGGCTGAGCTTGGAGAAATTACATCATTAGCTAAAGTTTCAATTGACAAATTTATGCTGATATGCAAATGGACCAAACCTATAAAAGTGTGAAGAACTCATGACTCATTTTCCATCTTGGGGTCCATTTTGACAATAGCTTCTGGACTCTCCAGGGTGTATCTTTCAAGGCCTTTCAAATAAAGATCACCTTTATTCCCTTCTTCCTGTCTAGTCTCTGTTTCCAGGTAGCCTCTTCAGGCATCAGCCTGATCCATCTGTTTCCTCCCTTGCTATAACACAGCTTATTTTTTTGGTTGAACCTGATGTTTTCCGTGAAGTGCAATGAAAATTCACAGAGAGATGTACCTCTACACCCAGGGAGACTCATTGTGAAAATGCATCCCCAGATAGCCAAAAGCTTTCTACTCCAATTCTTTTCCTCAATTGAGATAAAACCCCAGTAGTGGTTTGGGGCATGGCAAGGGGGTCACTGTCAGGACACAGCTGCCTCCTGGGATTTCTTAGTGATGGCATCATCTGAGATAGATTGATATCAGAAGCTGTACCAACCCTCAGCCATTCTGGAAAAGGCAGAGGGTCCAGCTGGAATAACGCCTTTACTCCCAGACAACCAGAGCCACCACCTGCAAAGTTAGAGCAGTCTCTGGCTACACACAGCCTTTCATTGGACATGATGTTGAGTGCTAGGATTAGAGAAACAAAATGTTTATAGCTTGGCACAAATCTGAAAAATTTGAGTTTTCAGATAACTGAACAAACCAACCCCTGTCCCCAGTCTGGGACAGAAATGAGTTAATACACAGAAACAACATGGAACATTTTGAGATCAAATGCTCTCTTTTAATTTTTTTTTAAATGCAAAAAAGCTTGGTTTAGCACATTTCCCCAGGATGGATTTTAGCAGATTAGTTTAAGAGTTGTTTGGATTCACGAGTGTAGAAAATGGATAGCTGTAAATGTACTTGAAGCATTTATTAACGTTCCTGATAAAGCAAAAGTCTGAAAGAGCACAAAAAAGAGGACATAATAGATACCAGTATCCATTTATACATCCTTACATCTTTACTTACAGGCCCATCTAGAAGGCAGGTGACAGTTGTCAGCAGAGGTTCCACGTTATATCTACTCAAGGCTATCTGTCAGGTGGGTCTCAACACAACACAACACGGATGTCTGAGGCATCCTTCCCTCACCCCGCTGCAAAGCTTCCTCAGGACTCACCTCACACTGGCCAAGCAGTCCTCCATTCCTTAAAAGGAGATTATTTTTTTTAATTACTGTAATACTGGGCTTTCAGGAAAGGCTACTCAGCAAAGGAGGTTTCAGAGAGGAGAAAACAAGCAGAAAATCTACCGTCTCAGGATAGCTACACAGATCCTTGGTCACAGACAGCATAAAGCTGCCTGTGTTAGAGGCGGCTATCACCCTGTTAAATTCTGCTCTCTCTTTTCCATAGGTGCATATGTAGTCAGGTATGTGTCTACAACTCTTGTGAGGGCAAGATTAGCTGATGTGAAGAAAGAGATGTCTAGGGGCAAAGGGGCGGCATGACTGTTTGGTGAGATCAGATGGAAGGGCCTGTAGCAAGGGACCATGCCTTGATGAAAGTCTGTGGAATGGTGTAGACTCAGCAGTTCCAGCCAAACACAGAAATTAGAGGGTCATGAAATGAAGTATTTGGTTTTCAGGGAGAAAAATGGAGCTACTAAGTAGTCACACAAATGAACTATTTGTTTGTCACAACAAATTACCAGGTTTTAATATTACAGAACAAAGACTGCACAGCAATGTAATGGTTTCTTTAGTACTGATCTCTTTTTTGGATGGAGTATTCTCTGTTATGACATGATGAAAGCTATTGTGTTTTAGGAAAGGAGTGGCTCAGGGGAACAGAAATATAAAGAGTGGGAAAAGGACTTATAATAGGGTGTCCTGATTAGCCCCCACCACCTTCTGTAGACCATCAGACTGTGGTGTGCTAAACCAGAAGGTGAAAAAAAGGCCAAACCTCACATTAACAATGAGTCCTCTGGCTGCTAAACGTACAAGTCATCCTGGGTGAGGTCAGTTTTCTGTGGTGACTTGAAAGGATGATGTTGCTTATGTCAGCAGAAGCGTAGCTACGGTCACAGCCACACAGGTGTGGACACTGCTCCTCTTAGGGAACCACCTGGAGAATAGACAGGTTGCTGCATGTAGGGAAAGAGTTCAAGAAATCTGGGAAGGTGGATGGAGTTTGGGGCATCAGCAGGAACAGTGACTGCTTCCAGCCCAAGGTTGCAACTGAAGGGGAAGCTGCAGTCCGCACTTGGCAAGGCCAGGCATGCTGTGGAATAATCTGGGAAGCATAAGATCTTTTTTTTCCCTAGTTCAAAGGCCTAACCAAAGCATTCTGGGCACCACCAGCGTTAACAGGGAGAGCCCAACAAGTCACTGCCAGTGCTCCGCTGCTCTGAACCGTGGCTGCTTTTTGCTTACAGGCACTCTGTTGTTTCATGTTTTTATGACACCAGAGTACCCAGTCCTTGACAGGTGCTCCTGGGAACTATCATAAAGAAAATAAAAATGCTTCAGCTTTCAAAACTTCTGAGAAAACTCTTGGGGAAAACATACTGAAGTTTTGGGTTTCAGTGGGCTATCATACAAGGCCTGGAAATTCAAAATGCTGAAAAGACAAAGCTGGGGTTTGAGTCCTTGAAAACAGAAAATTAAGTAATTTTAAAGTGGTCCTAGTGATTAAGTCAGTGGTGGCTATTTCTTCACAGCAATGGATGTGCCAGGTACCATGCAAAAAGCTCATTTATGGAACTGCTCCACCATGGGCAGCTCAATGTTGCATGGTCCTCAGGACAAAACAATTCTCTTAAAAAAAAAAAAAAAAAGAATGATTCAGAGTTTTACCACAGAAAATGTATCTGGGTCTATTCTAGTGACAAATTCACAAAAAGAAAAAGCATGGAAAACACCACTGAATGGTGTCTCCCATGAATGAGACATGAGGTAATGCAGACCCTTGATACTGAATGAACCTCAAAGCTCTATAGTGGCACTTGCTTGCTGGGATTGTTTCTCATAATAAAATGAAGCTGTTTATCCCAACAGGAAGCTACAGAGAGGAGGCAGCCTAGCTGCCCTTCCATGTACACTGCTCACCAAAAACTACCGTCATATCGCTTGCTGGAGTTATTGCACAGGTAGAATCTAAAGACAGGCAAGGCTGCCAGCATGCTGGGTATTGGCTGGATACCTGATTTGCTTGTGTCACTACTCATCCAAGACCTGAAGATATCAGGAAAAGCTGAGGGCTTAGATAGGATGTTAGAAACACATTAAAATACAAGGACTCTATTGTTTACCACACCTTATCTTTAAGGAGTGGTGTGCTTGAAACAGCCTTCTTTGCTGCATGGTAGAGATGTCCAACTCCATCACCCAGGATGGGAAGAGGAGTCACACTCTTTGACCACATAAGCTATTTAGTATTTCAAGTGTTGTCAAGTGTTGGTGGCATTTGCTGGCCAGAATTTTTTCTGCTTATCAGAGAAACTGGTTTTGTAGTAGACAAGTGGGTGATGCCAATGTAAATTCTGGAAATAAAATCAAAGTTGGCCTCCCCTATCTGTGAGCTGGGACTTCCACTGCTGGTGTCACAGGAGTGGAAAAATAATAGAAGCTGTGTCTATCAGAGGGACATCACCCAGTGTGCCAGGTCATGTTACTGCAAAACCAGAGTGCTCCCCTTCTCCATCTTACTGTAGTCCTTCTTTCTTTAATGAGGAGTGACCTACAGTCAATTAAAGGTGAATGATAAGAACTATGGGGAATATATTCCTAATCAAATATGAAAAATTACCATATACCTTGTATACAAATTACATCATGAACAGCAAGTAGCTATGGTTGATTGGAGCAATTAAATGTTTTCTTTAAGAAAAGAAAAAAAACCTCCAGTGAGAATATTTTAGAAAATGACTTTTTAATCATCTGTAGAACTGCTAAAATTACTCTCTCTTAATAGTTTTAAAGTGTTCCTTAGTTAGAATTAACTCCAATCCCTTTGCAGAACAGATAAATACTTCCCCAGGAACCTGTTTAGAGGAAACTTTATTTTTAATCACAAGATCTCATCCATATGCTTTTACATAGTTCAAATAAGACTACAGCTGCTCTGAGCATGCTTCCCTGCTGTGCAAACACCCACAAACTTGGGAACCATTACATGGGAAATAACACGTTCTAAAGCCAGTCAGGAGGACATGGCACACAGCAAGTTTCACCCCTCCAGCAAGAAACATTAATACTGATTGAAAAATCAGTTGTTTCAGTGCTATCTGATGTATAGCAAACAGCATCCTGCCACATTAATAAACCAACTAACACCTTCAGTCTTGCCTGTTTCGTCATCTACCACTATCCCTGCAGACACTGCTGGCTCTGCATGGGTGAGGACAGACTTGGGGAGGGGAAGGACTATGGTCACCTTGCTGCAGATGAGCAGTCTCTGCTCAGCAGCATGATGAGAAGGACATGTGCCCTCTGGGCAAATGATAGGGAACTGCTCAGAGACAAAAAAAAAAAACCTCCTGGGCATGGCATGCCCCAGTGTTCCACTTCTTCCTGCCCTTGCATAGGAATGCTGCCTGTTTGCACAGCCTGGGCACAGGGACAGGCATGGGCAGCCAGGGACTGGCCTCTGCTGGCAGTGCCAGTCTGCACCTGATGTGGTGTGAAAAAGCACACCAAACGAAAGCAAGGGGACCAGAATCAGACTCTTAGAAATGGCAGACCTAACAAAGGTCCTATCAGAACAGAAGGAACACATGCTCTAACATTGTCCAAATTAACATTGAGAATGTGGCCAAGACTGCTGTGAGAGTTCAAACCTTGTCTCAAGGATACTTAGGAGGCTGGGAGAACTAAAGGAAACGGTAAAAAATGCTGAACACAGCCTATTTGGTCAAAGAAACCCCATGCAGTTTTCATATAAATGTGATCCCTTTTAATCTTGGTGGAAAATTCACAGTATTATTCATTTTTCTGCCAACTTGAACCATACCTTCCCTTTGTGCCTGCAAAACAAAGATAATTATTTTTTACTCACCTGCATAAAATGCTTGAAGAACTCCAGATGACTGAAGATATAAAAATGGAAAGGAAATGTGTGTATATGCATGTTTATATATAATTGTTATTATTGTTACAGTCTGGCAAGAAAACAAAGATTATTTCTAGCAAAGCTTTGGGGTTTTTTTATAGCTTTAGAAGCTGTTTAATAACTAGTGATCAGATGAAACCCAACTGCTTTTGAAATCAATGAGAACTGGATTATATGTTGGAGAGGAGGAAGCATTAGCAGAAAATGTTTATATTACATAGATATAATAGATTATCTTAGATAATCACCATTTCTGCCTACATCTTCCAGGAAATTCATTCTGTTGCTCTGAAAAATATGTAATGATTTCAGGATAATTTCAGAGGCCAATCCCCCTGCAAATCTAACCCCATAATTGAAATACTTCCAAACAGTGTGTCAGATCAGTAAAATCAGGCTGAGGAGAACAAGGAGAGAAGGCATTTAATCATCTGACTCAAAAGACTGTGACATATTTTTTCTGTTTTCTTCTCCCACTTTTTGTCTTCTTTAGATTTAGGATTTCAAGTTACTTCTTTTTTTCATGCATATTATATAAATCAGCCAATGTTAATAGAATGTCTCCTAAACATAGCTTAATTGTTTGCCTTTCAGTTTCCTCCACTATAAAAGTTAGCAGCAACTGCAGCAATTCCCTCCATGGTCTAAATCCTGGCTACTGTCCATTTCCAGGAAAGCTGGAAGAGTGTAGTGTGTGTGTTTCATGTAGAGACAGTAAAATGGACATGGAAGTGAACATTGGGATATTTATATAGTCATACAGTTTGGCTCTGAGCTCACTCATGACATGCACCATATCTCTGCAGCCAAACTTTTCTGTTATTCAGTTCTTCTGTGACAGCTCTAATATGCCTATCAGTGCTGCATTGGGGCTGTTAAGAGCTGAGCTGGTCCTTACCACTCCACAGCTTCCTGAACTGCTTCTACTTCCCTCCAACAGGGATAAAAGGAGATGTTGCCTTACACTACCATCCATATTTTTAACTATCTGCCTTCTAAACCAAATGGAATCACCCAGCATTTCTCAGCAGCATTTCTCAAGTGATAGCTGGTGTATGAGTCTTTCAATCCACACAGCACAAACTCATCTGCACTGTGTGGGGACCAGGCTTGTGTTCAGGCCCTCAGCTCTTGCTCTTCATGCCTCTTAGGTCTTGGTGATGTAAATGATTTTAGCCCACCAGTTTGAGTGCTAGGCCTTTCCAGACTGTAAGGGCATAGTCACTAACACGGTGGGAAAGATTTGGTTTCAGAAGACTGCAGTAAAACCCTCAGAAGGAAAGCATTCGGCTAATACCGAGGAATAAGAATCTGGAAGAGTGCCTGGGTTCACAAGAAAAAACATAGTTTCCACTACAGCTTGTCAATGAATATTGAAAAAAGATGAGTGATGATTAAGAGTTTAAAATAATCTCCTTTCCACCCTTTCACCTGCCTCCAGTCAAACCATAAAGCCAGCCATGCCCCTGGCTTACATTATAATGGAATTAATTGTTCATGGAGGTTTGGCCAGTCAGCAGTCAACAGTGAAGAAATGACAAACGTGTGTACAAGGGAGAGCCTTTGGAAAGAAAAGAGAAAGGAAAGAAGAAAATTTATTATTGCCAGTCTACTGATGAATGCAGGCATTAGAATAGCAGATGTAGAGCGTATAAGGGTCTGGAGAGTGAAAAGCTAAGTGTTGCCTTAGAGCACCAGGAAATGGAGCCAGGGTTGTGAAAGCCATCAAGCTGCCTGCACTCCACATTCCTTAATGTACAATGAAATGCTTTGATAACCGAAACCAAAAACCCTAAAATGGCAAGCCCTTCCTGCAAGAGACCTCAAAACAAGGTTTGCTGCTAATGTGGGGTAGTTGTCACTGTAAGGGAGAAAGATGGGGGAATTGGACCTCTGCATGCTCGTATGAGGACATTTGCTTCAGCACGTGGGATTGTTGCTTGGGATACACCGAACAGCAAGACAAGTACTAGGAAGGATGCAGCCTTAGCTCCAAGGTAATGGATAATCCAGAAATAGCTGTTTCTCTTCCTCAACCTTTTTAAACTGCCACAGGAGACCTCTTTCCACTCAGAGCTCAGTTATTCTTCAGCATCGACTTCTCAACACACCACTTTGGCTTTCAGAAGTAATCTGTTGGACAGGCTAGAAAACCTGTGCTGAATTCCCTCGCCTCCAATGTTTGGCTTCGGTTAGGAGAAGATTTGCCCCAAGACTAAACATGTGTAATATTAAGCGTAACCTTTTCTTAGCTTTATTGTTCTTGCTCCTAAATCTGAATTATGTATACCTTGGATGTGTTTATGTGTATTTGAGTGAGGGAGAGAAACTCAAATGGGCATGGAAAATGTGGACTCCATTCACCCTTCATACACTGTAATATGAACAGACTCACAGAGGTGTGTGGGCATATATAGACTTAACCACATCTACAGTAAAGAGGAAAAAAATGCTGAGAAGCATTTTGTCATGTTTTCCACTTGAAATGTGTGAGCTGTGGAAACTCAAAGTGATCACATTAATGTTTCTTCTGGTAGTTTTTTTCTGATGCTATTTATTTTTCTTGTGCTATTTGTTTGTTATCGTGTTTTGTTGGGAACTTGACAAGTTTGTGAGGTGGGTTTTTCTCCCCTTTCCCCATATCTTGAATATATGCGCACATTTGAATTATGACTTTCCTACAGGAACTAACAGCTGTATGTGCAAATCATGCATATAAATCAATTACCAAGGCCTATGTACTATAAATGCACCCATTAATTAAGCAATGTCAGATGCTATGAACCATGAAGTTCATTACATCTTTAGCGTTCAAACCAAGGATTATTTGAAGAAGCAATACTACGTTTACCTAATAGTTAATGAAATTAAGCCGGGTTGTTGCCAACATTCTTATTTTATGCCTAATTCAGTGTTTAAATGTTTATGAATAAAACACTAACTGCTGAAAGCAGAAATGTTGAAATGTAATTACTGGTAAGTTATAACGCACTTGAGGACTCATTATACCAGACTTGGGAGTTTTAAGATCACCAGTGTAACACAGTCTCCAAAAACACAGATTTTTTATGGGCTAAAAGCTGGAAAGACATAAATGCTGTTGAATTTGTCCTGGCTGAGTGGAAATTTTGATGATCGTGGTAGTATGATTTATGGGTATAACATTTTCCAGTCATTACGTGGTTGCATTTCACCATTGTGACATGATTTGCATATGTGAATATCTCTGCAAATTAACTTCTGATGAGAGCTACATCTGCCTGGATTAAGAAGCTCCTATCTGAAAACCAATCCAGCTGCTACCCTGAAGGACCTATTTGAAAAAAGGCAATCTGCAATGTCATCATATATAGTTTTTCCATATGTATGTCCTGATTTAGATTTAAATGTAAATATTGCATGACAGTATTGGTTACTTTGTTAGGGTTTATTCTGCCAGCTAAGAAGCACTCAGTGATGTAAATGTTAGGATTACCTCTGCTGTGTAGCACTCTTACTTTCCTCCATTTCAATAACCTATCTACAGACAGCTACGTACCAAGAGCTAAACTGGTATCCATCACTGTTGTTTAAAGTCATTCTTAGACAGATGCATTAAAAAAAAAAATTAAAAGGAAACAATGCAAAGGAAAGAAATAAAACCCTAAGACTCTCCAGAAACAACAGAGAAAAAGAAGTGCAAAAATCTTTAGCCAAACAACATCTTCTTCTGCTGGCTCAGCATTTTGTAACATCATGTTTTTCTGCTGGAGGATATGTATCCATAGAAAAATGGTACAGACTCTGACAGAGAAAACTTGCATGTGGGCTCTGAATGCAACTGATAGACACTAGAGATAAAGTCAGACAGTTGGACAGACGGGGGAGCACAGAGGGAAAATGAAATAATATTATTTTGCAGAATAACAGTAAATTACTATTAGACTCTTCCTGAGCACTTGGCAGGGTCCAGTAATTTTTTTGCAGCACAGTAAAATAGGAGCTTGAAGGAGGAATTTAAAGGAGAGTCATGAGGCAGGGTCGTGTAGGAATTGTAAAAAAAAAGCAATAGTGTTTTTGAGCTGCAAAGAAAAAAAAGGGAGGGGGGAATTGGAATATGTAGAAGCCAACACAAGCACTTGGTGCAGAAGACTGAGGTGAGCGTGGAAGAGATAATTGGAGAGTAGTAACACAGCCAAAGCAACTGACAAACAGACTTCTCCTTGGGGTGGCCTTCCAGCTGTTTACCAAAGTTGTCGGATTGCTTCGGACAGGCTCTGAGAAAGCAGCACGTTCTCCAAGATGCAGAGTTGTGTAGCTGCAAGGCTCAGGAGAGAGCGACACAATGCCCTGCAGGGTGGGAAGCAGTGGTGAGAAGCACAGGGATACAGTGCATATGGAAAATTGAGAGAATGAGAGCCTTGTGGACTTCAGAGCAGATCTGAGACACTTCAGAGACAGAAGATAGGGAGAGGAGCTGGTATTTCTGAGTAGAAGGAAACAGGTCTAAAGAGGTGAGGTAGCAATGCGAGTCAGTAGCAGGGCAAAAGGAGATGTGTTTGTGTTCGTCCTGACAGCACTCACAAACAAAGAGAGAGGATCAAGAACCAGAGCCTTTAGCAAGTAAAAATAAAGGTAAGAGAAGAACCAGAGAAAGGAAGCAGCACTGGCCTGAGAGAAAAAATGTTTAACATGGGATTTGTGTGCTTTTTTAGGAAGAGAAGAAATCAGATATTTTTACTTTGTAGGAAGCATTTTGATTTTTACCAAGTTTTTACGATATATAGCAGTTATTGCACTGAATGTATGAGCTTATCCTTTCTTCTCTCCCAGAAATCTACTAACATTGCTGCTGCTTGAACACACTGCTTTTGCTAAAAGTAATTCCAATTGAATTTTAAAATTGTGACAATTTAGATAAATTTATAATGAATTTTCCTTTTCACATTAGTTGAAAGCTTGACATACAGAAGTAGATAGCCAAACCCCAAGGAGTAATTGGAAACTGTTCCAGCAGTTCATATGCACAGTCTTAACTAAGGCTTAACTATGTAGAAGCCAAAGCCACACAGTAATACTCCTACCACAGTTGTAAGTGCTTTTGGTCCCAGTGTTGTAAATTAAAATGTTAATGGAAGCAAAGTTCAAAAATGGTTAAAAACAGAGAAAGTGTTCCCACTATCATTCAATAAGAGGCAGTAAATAGCAGTGTGCTAAACAACATGGAGTCTAAATGCTAGAATAAATTCACACACATACACACACAAAAAAGCTAACAAAATGTCTGCAGGCAAAGGCATAAATAAGCCATGGCCCACAGATTAAACATGTGCAAGTGTATGAACCCACCCGTTCTTAGACTGTGAGTTACTGAGTTTTCATGTGCATGTAACACTAAATAAGAAAAGGATGTCAGAGTCAATGCCACAATATATTTGTATATGCCATTTATATATGTGCTCTCAGACTGGAGCTGGATTGCTCCTGCAATGGCGTGGAGGCAGAGCTATTGCCCTGCCTTCAATCCCCTGTATAAATCTAAGTCTGTTGCTTGAAGCCTCAGAATCTGCAGCTGATCATTGCCCAATATAGGAATTCCTCGATGGGTTACATCCAAGGATGTTCAGCACTGCTGAATGCAATCACATGTGAAAAGGTTAACAAGTGGAAGACACATACTTAATCTTACCAGTGTTCAGGAACAGCAATGAGATTCATTCCAGGGCTGGTAATTCTTAAATCAAGACCTAGAACAGCAAATATAAATACAGACTAAGGGAAGGCAGAAGAGATTCTCTCTTCAAAGCACAGCTGATCTCACAAGTTAAGGAGGGGTAGAGAGCAGCCTGGGGAAGACCATGCAATTTTTATCCAGTTCAGGCTCTGCTTCCTCATAAAGGAAGATCCCTGTCATTTTGAAGTGATGAAGATTGCTTTCAGATCCCAGAAATTAGAAATGCCGAGTCAGCAGCACCAAGTGAACACATTGTCTAATTGTAAGTTCCTCCTTATCAGAAAGCATTGGTTTTAATACATTTTGAGATGTCTAGAGGTAAAATTCCTGATATTGTGTGTGTATGTTGCCAAGGAAGTTTCATGTACTGATTGTGTACAATAAGAAACATAAGAGATTTCTCCCAGTAAGCAGAGTTCACAGTGGCCATATTCACATATCCATCCCAGTGTAATTCCCAAATGGCTTTGTGAAGGTCTGAAGAAGCAAAGGAGTAAATAAACTCATTCTCTGTCAGATTTACAGTTGTTTCTTCGAGAAGGACTGCCTTGATTGCTGTCTGCCTATGTCATTCCCAGGTGGGTTCACACAGAAATCCTTAAATGATGTCAAGAGCAGAGGGAGCTAGAGCAGTGACATATATTGGCTCTCAAATTATTGGGAGATATCTTGATTTTATTTCATCTGGCACCAGTAGTCACTCTTCTGTTCAGCACAGAGAAACACAGCATGATATGTCCTCACAAGGGAAAGGTGAAAAGAAATTGTATTATCAAGTGCTCATTACAGCCAGCAATTAGAAAATCTCAGGTGTTAATGATTATTATTCAAGCCTTCCGATACTACACACTGTTACATAGGAAATGCAGCAAATATCAGATGTGACAATGACAAGATTTGTGTTTCTCAACTGAGCTCAAATTAAAAAACAAAAACAAACAAAAAACCTCAAAACAAATGAACAAAACCAAAAACCACAAACAAACCAACAAAAAAGGCAACGACAACAAAAAAACAATCCACATCAAAAATAAGCAACTCCTCTCCTATCACTTGGCACATCCAGGTTAGGAGAGAACAAAGTATGACCCAAGCATACATATTTACTTTTAGAAAGGTTAATTCAGTGGATTTAAGTGTAGGCGATCTTAACATTTTGCTTGCTATCCCTATCTAACAAGTTGGCAAGAAGTTTTTCACCATTTTAAGTAGACTTTGAGCCTTAGAAACCACTTGCCATGTTTACAAATATGGACTAATGTTTTGCATATTTTATATTTTAGATAGCTTTTGAGCACAATAAATCCCTATAACACAGGGATTTCATTACAGTTTTGCCACTCAAATGTCTATGGAACAATTTTAGGTAGTTGCTTCACAAGGGACACAACTATTGCAGCACAGATATACCTTTTGTTGGTTTTGGTTGCTAAAACCTAGCCCAAGAGCATAAAGAACTCGGCTGAAGCTAATGGAAATATTCCCTCTGTCTTCTGTGGTCACTGTGCTAGGCTCTGGGTGTTTTTACTGTTTGATGATTACCTAGTAGTCAATGATACTGGTCAAAACCACTGGTATTTTAGTCTCATTCCTCAGAATTAGGACATGCAGTCCTTCTCCCATTTAGTATGTTGGTCCAGAGTGCTCTAGGAAAAAAGAATGAATTATCATCCTACCTTTAGGGATGCATAGATTAGTAGGACAAGACAGAAAAGCCTGCATTGGCATTATTTCAGCTGTACTTGCATGGTGGATAAAGAGAGTCCTTTCATTTTCGGGTATGTTCATAAGAGGCCAGAAAAAACAATGCAATCTTTGGCATTACAGTGTAAGTCCTTCAGCAAGGGTTCTAGATATGCCCAGATGGGTATGTGGATTTGCTTTAAAATTAGATATATGGATCTTTTCACGATTCTGTTTAAGATCAGAATAAATTTCTTTTTCATTGTTTTTAAACAACTGAAGAACATTTTCATTTATCTCTTCACTGCACTGACTTCCTCTAAGACCATTATTGAATAAATGAAAAAAATTACCTCTTATTCCTTCAGTTCCTGCTCAGTAAGCTCAAGAAGTTTCAATAACACTAGCAGGATCCCATTTTTCATCTAGGAACTCACACATCCAGAGAATTGTTAGCCTCTGCCTCTCTTCTTTTTTTTTTCATTTTCATGGGGTCTGGAGAACAAATAGTTTTTCTGAGAATATTACACCAGCAGCCATATCTTGTTTGCTTTAATCACCTAAGAAGTTTAACTTCGCCTCAGTTGCTTGAGTAATCACTGATTATTTTCCTGAGTGAGGTGAAGGGGATCACGTCCTACAATATTGTCATACCCCTTTCCTTCGGTTGCTGTGTAGCATTCCTGCCAGATCATTGGTGTAGATGGGCAAAGTTCCAGCTGATTTTGGAGGGACCAGGGTTTCATCCAAGGGCATACAGTGGAATGCACATCCAGATGTCAGGCACCGTGAGCATTCATTACTCTGCAGTTTGAAATAACTATTTCTATAATTTGCACGCTGTAAACTTGAGCCTTGTCAAAGGCAGCTTTGGCCCTACGGCCCTGAACCCACTTACTCATGTCTCTCTAGATCTCACTTCTCTTGGCCTTGCCCCTCTTGTATTTATGTTCTTGGTGTTGCAGTCTGGATTGCATTGCATCTTTTCTGTCAGGTCCAGTGCCTGGGCAGAAAGCTGATCTGGTACTGGCAAAGGAAGGATTTGACACCTCTTTCTGTAAAGCACTGGGGTATCCGGAGGCTTTTTTGGTGGAAAATGAAATTCTGTTCAATGGTATTCTGGGGTAGCAGATAAAACATAATTTGTTCCTGGGATACCTACTGTATAAAAGAATCTAAAAAAAAATTGCGAGCATTTCAATGATAGAAAAATTATAATATTTTAACAGAAATTGTTCTTGTACTATGTCATGAACAGCCTCATTAGTTTTTCTTTGATAATTAGCTGTAACTGTTCAAAAATTATTAGCTGTATTGAAACAAAGACTTTTGAAAGAGAACCAGCATGAATACTTATTGTTAGTGAATTAATTCAGAAAAGCCTTGATTAAGCAATATACACCTAATTTCACATAAAAATGCTGAATTTTTTTCCCTGAAGATTAACTGTGAATTCCATTAATATGAAGAAAGTTATGTCTGAATATCAATTAGAGCTTTGAGAAAGTATACTCGTGTGCTGTGTTAGAGACAGTCTGAGTCACATATGCAGAGGATCCAAAAAGAGTGGAGTTAATGGCTACAGCTTGTCTTTGTTTAGGTGGTACCTATGTAAAGGCTCAGGAGTGTCTGTGACCCTGTTGGCTCTGGATTTTCCCCTGGTTTTGGCAGGTCACTTTATGCTTGACTGCTGGACCACAAAAGGAGCAGTAGCTGAAAATCCCCTGCCCAAGGCATCTGCACCAATAGCTTGATTTTTCTCAGGTCTTGCCCATTTTGTGGTCACTTGTACCCCAGATGCTACAGAATTAGTATAGTCCCTTTGTGTGGCCAGCACATGTTCCTCCAAAGCCTCAGGGAGTCCGAGAGCATGGTAGCATGGGAGGATGAGGATGGGCTAGCCCCAAAAGCAGGAAGGCAGGTGCCCAGCTATGGATGCTAAAAAGCTTTAGCAGAGAAAGTTTCTGGTTTTCTGCAGCATTTTGTGAGGCTGCAGCATTTCGTGAGAGCTCTGTCTTTCCCATGCAAACTATTAAAAACAATGATATGGCTTTTGTAAACTAACCTTGCTATCTCGCACCTGCAGATTGTTTGTAGAATTGTTATGATACCAACTAGAGAAATATTTTGAAATGGGTGTTGGGAGAACTGACCAATCACCCTAGGAGGTGGATGACCAGAGGTCCAATGACCTTACACCATGTAAGAATACTAAGGCATCAAACAAGCGGTATATAACTAAATAAAGAGACTTCTTCACCTTTCTTCCTGGACCAAATCTGTGTTAGTTTTCTCTCCGTGCTCGCTACTACAGCGACATACAGCTGCATGCCAGGTTCCCCTGGATGAGAGATTCTGTGACTCTGTGCAGCACTGTCGCTGCTGGAGCCTCCACCGCTGCCATTAACACTCAACCACTGACATCACCCCCCCAAGACAGCAGCCTGGCAGTCTGTGGTGCACCACCAGAATCCCAGGACACGTCCCATATGGCACTACCCCTGCTGGCTGTCCCTTACGCTCCTTGCACCCTGGCATCAACCTGGCTGTGTCTCTGGGTGCCCTTTGTGAGGCTTTCTCAGAAGGGCAACGAAGTGAGGATGCTCATGTGTTAATTGCTCAGCTGTCTGTGTTTCACAGCCAAGGCTGGGGTTATTGTCTCTGAGTCTCTTACCCATGCAAAATAACACACAAACATTTCTTCCAAAGCAACCCTTGGCTGCCTGATGAATCAGGATATTCAAAAGACATACATAGGTTCAATTTTATTATAAAAACAAAATAACATAAAATTGTGAAAAGGATATGATACAAAAGTGTGTAAGAGAGATTTGCAATTAATTCTCCTTTTTCTTCCCTGGAATTCAAACATACCTCTCAGAACAAATGGGCTGAGGCTTGGGACAGTAATAAATCTTTGATTTTAATATAATTTTGAAAGAATCACACATCTCTAAAAGATTAGGGAAATATAACTTTTATTTTAATGCGAGTAGTATTTTACTGGACCCTGGCAGGGTATTAGAGAAATTATCATTTTCTCATTAGTCTAACTGCCAGCTAGCTCTTCTTACTTTCCTTTTTTTCACAATGGAGGGTGTCTCAGATAAAACGCTACTTAATCAAATTAATTAAGAAGGAGTAGATTTCTAAAGAATGAGTTTCAGAAGGAATCAGGCCAGAAACTTAGCATGTTCAACACTTCAAACGCTTTCTCAAGTTCCAGGCTTCAGTGGTATTTAATTGTTTTCTTGGGTCAGGTCCTAATAGTTTGGCTTTCAGATTAAAGCAGGGAAAATTTTTATTAGACAAAAAGGTGCCATCAAATGGATTTATGAAAATATGGACAAGTTGCTGAACTTCTTGTCAAAATAATTTCTTTTAAGAATTTCAGTGCTGTCAGTGCATTCATTTTGTAATTAAATGTTTTGACAATTCAGGTTGAAACAATCATTTGTTTGAAAATTCCTTTTTGCTATACAGTTGTGAAGTGTGAAATCGAAACCACATCTGACTTGATTTTTTCCTAATCAATTGTTCAAAATAACTGAGTTTCATGCCAAACTGAAATAATTATTTTTTGAGCTGTCAGAACTGCTGATGAATGAAAAAAAAAAAAAAAAAAGGAAGGAGCTGGAATAAAAGCACTTTGTGTACAGAACTCAAAATTTGTGGGCTACAAATAGAAAATCCTTCATGGATAGTCTATTATAACTTTGCTTATTCAATTGTCATGTGCAGTTGCATTAACTGCTGTGAATGCAGTGTAACTATACAGTTTATTTTAGTATATATATTGAAAACAATACTTATTACTTCAACTAGGACATATTCATCTTCTAGAAAGAACTATCTAGTTGTTAGTCACTTGTGATTAATCCTTCATTATTGTATAATGCTCACTGTAAAAGCATCAGGCTCTGTACAAATCAGGATTGTGAGATATCACAGCCCGGCCCAGATCTGCTGGCTGCTGGGTCTCAGTTTGTTGTGATGGGATCCCACAGCAGTGTGCAGCATGTTACAAAAGACTGGAGTAGAAACTAGATCCAGGCCATTCAGAAACCCTCTCCAGAGAGAGACCCTTCTTTCCCTCCTTTTCCTCAATAAAAACCTCTTTTAGTGGTAGGCTCCTGGTAATGATCTACCACAAAGCTCTCAGCCCAAAGCTTCAGAAGGCATAACGGCATTTGGGCCTCAGGACAGCAACTGAACACAAGCTGAATTCCAGGGTGGAGAAGACGCCTTATTGTAGGGCATCTCAAATGTGAGATTCTCAGTGTCAATCTCCAAGGATTGGTAACCATCCTGGTTTGGTCACACCACACTACAGAAGAGATATGACAGTGCTGCTCAGCATTTACGCTGCTGCAGTAAAACTTCGGGCTAGACACAGATGCACAGGTCTCAGACTGTCTATGTCAGATATGACAGATCTGCCATACCAGAATTCTGCCCACCCACTTGCTTGTTTGAACAACCATCCATCTTTGTCCCCCAGGTATAATTTTAGGGACAGAATGATAGTAAAGTACAGACATGAAGGTATATTACACATCCTCCTGTCTCCTCAAGGGTAGAACAACTGTGTAGACCTCTGGTAAACATCATGAGGCTTAGAGCAGTTCCCCTCAGACTGATCTCACCTCCCATATTCAAGTCCTTCATGGAGACTCAAGATCTCACCTCTCACTTTCAAGTCCTTTAAGGAGAGCAGGTTCCATTTGCACTTACTCAGAGTGATTTGATTCTGGCAAGAAAGACAACTTTCTCACATGAGGAAGCACATCTGTTTGAAATGGTTCCTAACCCTTTTTTGGCAAAGAGGTCAGCTGGGGAAAACCATGTCTGCTCTCTGGTGGGACACTGAGGTGAGGGGAGGGGGAACGAGGCATTAAGGGGAAGAGGTATATCAGCAGCTAACAGTCCTTTTCTCAAGCTGAGTTCCTGAAGAGAAAGACATCAAAATTAATGAGAATAGAGCTTTATTTTCTTTGCTCTTTCACAGATCTGTGATTCAGAGGGTGTAATGTGAAAATGTGTGTTTCTCCTCTGAAAAGACAGCTATGGCATATGTGATATTCATGAAAACCACTAGAATCTTGCAACAACCTCTGAAAGCTCATCTATCTCTATTTACCAATTTTCCCTCTTCTTCTCCCCCATATAGCATCATCAGATTGCCAAGTGTCTAAGGGGAGGTGCCAAATAGGTTGAAATAAATATTTCCATAGGGAAAGAAGAAGTTGTGTTTTTAAAGCATTTCAAGACATTGCTTTAGTCTTTTTTTTTTCTTCAGTAATATCAATTCAGTAATGAACATGAAGTGAAATTAGTTGAGATAAATGTGATACAGAAAAAAAAAAATAAAATTGAACAGAAAATTGGACAGAAGGGTTTCTGAAACTAGCCATACAGAAATGAAGAAAGTCGTGTAACCAAGAGCAACATACTGCAGATTTTTGTTCTAATTGTTAAAAAATGTTCCCTCCCACTCTTGGAACTTCTAGTCCAAGTTTAAGCCTGAAGCAAATTTTTACAGTAAAGTTATAAATCCATAAAAACAGAGGTTTATAATGGAAACACTGGCACAATTCTAACTAAAGTGTTGTGCCATGGGGTGCCTCTATAATAAAAAAAGAGTCTCTGAGCTTGTACGCCAGCCAGAAAAGCTAGCAACACCCAAAAAAAAATCGGACAGAAGTAGATGAGACATCAGCAATACCATTTCTGAGATAAAGCAAGCACACAAAGTCCTGTGGAGTAAAGGATTACAAACAAACAATTTGCCACAGCTTTGAATAAATACAGAATAGGAACAACGCTTTGAGAAAATGATGGGTTATTAAGGTATGGAATTTAATATCATTGTCAATCTATAAAACTTTTACAACCTAGTCTTATTTGCACAGAGATTACATGCCCAAAGCTCAGTGCCAAAGACACATGTTAATAAGCTCACAACTTTTAATTAAGCAATATGTATAAGTAGATTCCCATTAAGCTGTGATTTGTGGGCTAGTTCATTACAGTGGGTTCCAGCCACCAGACACATATTCAATACAAATCAAGCAGGCTGCATATTATCCAGCTTAATGTGAGCCTACTTGGGATATTTTATCACCAGTTCAGATTGGTGGTTCAGAGAACTATATTTTTTTCTAAGACTGGGGGCAGTGACCAGAACCTTATAATGACCCCATGTTGTTTTCTTAATGAAACTATCCATCTGAATTGTTTAGTTGCAACTGGTAATTATTCATACAGTTAATCATAGTTCCGTTATATACAACATGTATATGACATTCAGCCAGAGCACATTTGCTCTCATTTAAATTAAATGTGTAAAATAAGGCACAAAAGAAGGAAATATGGATACTAACGAATGAAACAATAAAAATAATTCACACATTTTACTCCAAAGAGAGTGATGATGTTTTCCAGGTCTTGGAATAACTCTCTTTTGAGTTCCTGAATTATGCTGAAATTTCTGCCCCCAGTTTGTGACACAGGGTGTCAAGTGGAATTTTTTCAATCAGCTTTACTCATGACAGTGTGCATGCCATTTCACATTTTTATTGCTTAGACGGTTTTCCCATGGATTACATCAGCAGTGAGGATTGTACAGCAGCTTGATCAACAGCCTTAAAAATAGGTGGATATTCTGCAATATTTAACACTTTTTTATTTTTTGTAGGAGTTATTAGTTCATGGATCGTTGCATCATCATCTAGAAGAAATTACTACAGTCAGATTTCTGGAAAACAATACTTCATCATAGCATTTTCTTTTGGTATTCCTTCCATAACAATAAGTGAATGAATTAACTTTGCTACACATTTGCAGTTATCAAGAGTGACAATTGTTTTTAACGGTCTTTTGAGTAAGGATTCTACTGCATTTCACTGTAAGGAAATACACATTTTATTTACCAACTGACCTTTTCTCTGTAACCTCTCTTTAGCCCCCATAAAACATACACAAAATATTTAGGGTTGATTTTTTTTTAAATTTATAATTTCTATTTTGCTACTGAAATATTCTCTAAATGACCAATCTTAGATAACGTAATGATACTACCAAGAGCTTTCCAGTACTTATTTGGAATGCAGAATTTACCACTGAGCCCCAGGTTCATCTTATTCAGTATCTTTCTAATACCATCAGCTTAACCATGAGGTTTTATGAAACCAGGGAGGGAATAAGACCCAGTGGAGGAGACCCCAGGCTGAAAGATAAAGTAGTGAGCTCCTGAGAAGGAGATGTGAACTACAAATCAAGAAGACAAGGAGAAGAGAAAGATCATAATTAGCCATAGCTCTAAACGTAACAAGAAGAATTTTTCAGTCAATATGGTAAGCTGCTTGTAGCCAATTAAAAGACTGTAAAGTAGGGACAATACCATATGTAGATTAGGCTAGTCTCATAAAAAGAGCCTTGAAGCAGTGTTGCATAGTTCATGAATTGATTTTCCTGGAAGGCCAGAGAAAAAGGAGCTGCAATAACCCAGTCCTACAGTAACAAAAGTGGTACCTCAGAAAACTCCATTCAGTGGCAAATGAGTCAGAGGAGTTTTACACATCCCTTTTCTACCAAAGTTTTGCCTCACCTAACCATCTTTCCCAGGATCATACTGGTGCAAAACTATAATGGAGAGGATTTGGGGTTTGGGGGTTTTTTATGATTACACTATTTCTGAATGAACTAAAGCAATGCAGACCTGAGAAAACCTGTACCTTTTCTTTCAGCTTCAATTCACCCCTGAATCCTAGCACTTTGCCTTTACCAGCTCTATGGGATACAGCAGCATACAGAGGACTGAGGAAACATGCCAGAAGCTAAAGTGTTAAAAACATCTCCTGCAGCCTGCAGAGGAAGCATGGAGTCAAGGAAAACACCCAGACATATAGCTGTTGAGACAGAAGCAACATTACAGCCATTAAAATCAAATGTCAAAGAAGGAACAATGCCTATTAGCTTTTAGAAACCAAAAATGAACAGTTCAGCTTTATCAAACAAATGGGTTGCACTATCCAATTACTAAGTTCTGATAAGCACCATGTCAATTTTGAAATTGTACTGCTGAGTCTGTGGAGAAGAAAAAATAAATCCGAGTTACCCACATAACAAGGATAAAAGGAAGCCAAACTACTACAATCCTGACCTAATTACCCAGGCAAATCACTCCCTTTTCAGGAACCTTGTAGAGCCAGTAGAAACACTGAAGCATTCGCTGACAAAGCTCTGACCTTGTTTGAAGCCCCTTTTCTCTCCTCTTCATGTCCCATCTGATCAGAAGCCTTGAGAAGTCCTCTGACTGGGTCCCTCACCCAAAGCAGTATCTATCTCAGCATCTTTTTATTTCATCCTACCCAGGAGTATAAAATCTGGGACTGTGTATGGCCCTGTTGAGTGGGCTTCAGAAGCCTGCAGCCTGCAGAGTGAACGTGACTCCTTATCCAGCACACACAGAATTTTGCACAGCTTCACAGAGCAGCTGGCACACCATTAGAGGAAACCATTATCCTGTTTGCTTCTTAAGGCTGATGTCCGTTGTGCTCAGGGAACATACAGAGGCTTCCATTCCTTCTTCAGTGTTGTTATGTCTGAAGCTGGTTGGCAACTCCCATTTTATTGCTATTTTTTACCCCAAGGTACTGGGGTAAAAAGGTGACTGGTAAATTAGGCATGGGTTGAGTTTCTCAGCAGCAGAGTATATAATTGAAAGGATAATGATAATAATAATAAAAAACCTCATAAATTACATTTTATGTAAAGTAATATGCACACACTTCCTGCTTTTTTTTTTTCATCTCAGTCTAAAATGAGCATTAAAGTCCATGTTTCATCCTCAGCCAGTGGGCTGTCTGTAAAGACTCCTAACTCAAGGTCTGTCTTATCACTCACAACATTCATAATCAAATAGGAAACACAGGATTTCCAAACAAACTTTTAAACCAGACACACACACACACACAGAGGGCAGAAATCCACTTCAGCCGCAGTTGTGCTGGGTGAGGGAATGACAGCATCACTCTCATCTGTCCTCACCACCCTCCTCTCAGAAATGACTGCACTGCGAACTGCTAGTGGAGTTGCTCGTGTGAATGCTCTCACACCTGCTCTGGCTAAACATGGCCCTGTGAGGCTTGAGCAGCTGGAGCAGAAAGTATTTGCTGCTCCATCTGAAATGGGTGAGGGAAAGCTCCCACGGGAGCTTCTCCTGCATGACAAAAGCAGTTGTATATGATCTCTTCAGGTGGCACAGCTGTGCTCAAAGGAGAGCGTTTGCCCACAACAATAACAAGGGTAGAACAGGAAAGCTAGAAATTAGCAACCTGAATTCAATAACTCTTAATCTGTGCTCGCTGTTTTCTTTTGGACCAAGCCGTGTCTGTATTGGCTCTTTCTAAAGCCCTCAGGCTGTCAGGGGGCAGAGACAAGCCCTCAACTGATACATTCAGCCCCAGACTCAGGTAAAATGTTGCATTCCCGGTAAGGTAGATACATGTGCATAAGGCCATTGGTTCATAGGGAGAAGTCAGCATTTAAGAGTTATTAGTAGATCAATGTAACGTGGTAAGCTTTTCAGTGCTTAAAAAACAGCAGGGGAGAATAGGGGGCTAGCAACCCATTCCTGTCCACCACTTGTTAATGAAAAAAAAATCATGTGATGAGACCATTAAAAAATTTAGGCTTTTTCATGTCTAATTTGAAAGATGTTATGAAAAAGGAAATGCTTGTTCACTGATAGTTCAGAGTCTCTCTAATATATTCACAGATAATATCTGTGTAAAAAATACAAAAGCCTTCTAACAGTGATTCTCTATTCCAAGATAGAAAATAAAGACTTAAGCAGCATCAACACCAGACAAAACTCTGGAAAGGTTTAAAATACAAAGCCTTGCCACTGAAATCTCTCCTGCTCTCATTCTGTACACATGAGAACACACATACATGCATATCCTTGCACTGATTTTAGACACAACCATAGCTATCTGCTGCTCCAAATTCACTGTGAATGGTGGAGTTCTAAAATTCATCTGAAACATGAAGAGAAAAAAAAGTCTTTTTTTTTTCATTTTTATTATTTTATTATGTAAGGACTCTGTGCCTTTGGAGTAGGAGGCTATTATAAATATGTCGTAGTGCAGATGAAGAAGTTTTCCAATTTCATTAACAAGTAGAAAGATTTGTGCATATATCTCCCATACAGAATGTTTTAGAAATATGCCCTATTATGTCTAGTTAAGTCAACCTTGTGTCATTATTTCATATTAGTGTATATGACAGGATTGGCATACCCAGGAAAGATGCATCAGAACCATTAAGTGCCAGCCAGGAAAATGAAAAAAAGAAATTCTATGTTTCCAAAACTATGTTAAATATCATGGCCTCAAATATTTTTAGAAGGAAAGGTTCTATTGGTAAAAAAAAAAAAAAAAATTTTTTTTTTAAGGTTTAAGGAAATACTTTGAAATAAGCTCTAGAAGCTCTAGTAAAACAGAAAAAAAAAAAGGCCAATTTTGGTGTCTATATTTAAGTAGAAAAAGTCAGGGAAATGAGAATGAAAAATCTACTGCATGAAGAGAAGAAAGCATTGCCTAAATGCCTTTTTTTTTAACATATATTTGAAAAAAAAAAGATACATTTTATTTTTCACAAGGAAACCTTTTGAAATAGGTCTAGATTTTGCAAAATACTTCTTTCAGGTCTAATATCATTATCCTACACTATTAATGGAAAGACTTCTGATGTATCAGGCTACATGGATTTCACTAAAATGTTAAGCACACGTTAAGCAAAAGTGGAAAGGGTACCTGTTTTGGGAAGATCACATAATTTCCACAGAACCCCAGAAATGTAGGGCCAGAATAAAACTCAAAACACCTCCAGCCAACATTTGTACTAAAAACAGATTAACTACATCACTTCTTACACGTTTCTCTTTATTGGTGAGTTGACCTTGACTGGACATCAGTTGCCCACGAAGCTGCTCTATCACTCTCCTCCATAGCAGGATGGGGGGGAGAAAATAAGATGGAAAAAAACCCTCATGGGTCAAGATAAAGGAAGTTTAATAAATTGGAAGCAAAGGAAAACAAAATATTTTATTCCCATCAACAGGCAATGTCTGGCCACTTCTTAGGAAGCAGAGCTTCTGTACTTGCAGCAGTTGCTCTGGAACACAAATGTCATAAATAACAAATGCCAGCCTTTTGTCCTCCTTTCTCTTAGCTGTTATTGCTGAGCAGGTGCCATATGGTACGGAAAATCCTTTTGGTGTGTTTTAGTCAGCTGTCTTGGCTGCGTCCCCTCCCAGCTCGTGCCCCATCCCCAGCCTACTGGTGAGGGGGAGAATGTTGGAGAGAGAATGTGAGCGTGTCCCAGCAATGGCCACAACACCGGCATGGCAGCAGCACCTTTCCAGATGCCGATGCAAAAACAGCACTGTGAGGACTGCCATGGGAAAATGAACTCCATGTCAGCCAAACACAATACATTTTACAAAGACAACAGTTTTCAAACCTAGTCATAAGAGAAAACTCAAAATGGAATTCCCCAAAGAATGACACTACAGGAAAAATGAAGGACTCAAAATAGTTTCATGAATAGGCTCATTGATCTTGTAATTTTTATATCTGAAATGTAATTTTCTCTTCTTCTAACATTTGATTTGGCTAGTGAAGTGGTTTGATCTGTGGCTCAAACCTTGGACTATGTCCTGCACGTGTCATTTCCAAGAATTTTGTTGTGTAGCTCCTGACAGGTGACTCCTGTTTAGGAGGAGGCAGTGGCTTAGGAATGGTTTGAGACTCAGAAAGGTTTATGACTTCTCACATCTTCCACGTCTTCAGACAACAATTTGATTGTCTTCCAACAATCAACGCCCATTGCTGTGGAGGAAATAATGTCGCTACATGATATAAAGGCAGCCCTCAATGTCAAAACCTCTTGTGCTGCAAATTCTCACATCTCCATTGTCTTTAACTGAGCAGCCAAAAAGTACCTTTGCTGAGGATCAGGCTCCCCATCTTTAGATTACTGGATAATAATATCCTATCAAGGAGATATAAGAGGGAATCAGAAAAGCTCATCAAAATGTTCGGTGACATGGCAGCAGATTTATGAGAAAAAAAGATGTCATTATAAAGAAGGGAAAAAAAAAGGAAAGGTCATATTCATTAGGAAGAAAGGAAGACCTAAAGAAAGTACAGGAAATTATAGATCTACCAGCACTTTGGAGTTTTGTTGTTAAGAGAGAGGGAGGATTTCTTAGCACATTTATTAAAATGAGGTACTACCTCTCTTTATTTTTACATTTTCAATCTTTTTATTATCATAGCAATATGTCTTCTACTGCTTCCTTAAGCATTAACAGCGGATTTATTTAATAAAACCGAAGACTGAGCATCACTGAAAATACTATTTCCAATGGAATACTCTCATGCTGTGATTGGTGAAGTGCTAAGTAATTTGCTTTTAATGCTAGCACATACCACTTAGCACTATATTTAACTGAATGATGAAAATCACTCATTTTTCATCCCCTTGCTTAACTGGTGCTCAGTGTAATCTATCTACTGTACTGTGAGCCGAGCACCAGATATATTCTAATAGACCCTGCTCTCCAATCTACAACAAGCATTTTAATTTTTAATTCATAGTTATGTCTTTATCCTTTAATAGAACAGAACTACAGATGGGGAGTATGTTTTAGATAATAAGAGCACAGTAGGTACCCAGGGAAACTACACCACTAAAAGGATTCTTTATTTACACTTTTCAGTAATGACTACATATATATAGCTACACAGGAGAAAATTCCTGCAAAGGAACACTGCATAGACAGGCAATCATTATCCAACTATAACTGAGCATTATGGATGATGCTGCTGATAAGAGCATTTCAGAAAACAATTTCAAAGCCAATGCCACCCACTGCATATTGACCAACAAACATAGGAACTCACAGGATGCAAGTAATCAATATTAATAGGTAGGATGCTACATTAAGAAAAAATATTAAGGTAAATTTACTTTAAGATTTAAACATATTTAAATTCAGCTTTCATGGATATGTAATATACAGAATTGTACATCCTAGATCAAGTGAAAGTCAGTGGAGACATTCCAATATAACTGGAGGAATAAAAGTGGTCAGTCAAGTCCTTCATGCAGAACAAAATTTCAGTACTAGATCCACTTTTGTTAGAAAAATCAACACAGTCCTAGCAGAACCCAAGCTATGGTAGTTCCACACATAAAATCAGTCCTACCATCAGACTAAAGTCCAACACTGTATTACCAACACTCAAGTCAAAATCTCACAGAACCAGACTAGGATACCTTAACTCAGTGGTGAGAAACCCAGGGTATAATATTGCCCAAAGAGATTTTTACCATTATAGTCAGCCATGTTGAAAGGCAAAACTGAGGCCAAGGAGATGCACATAGTAATATGCTGCCCACAGCATCTTGGTACTGTTGCCCAGAAACTGCAATAGCTTACTGGGTGGCTTCTCTTCAGTTAGTTTCTTTTCCAAAGTTATGTAGAAAAGTTTAAAGTGTCAACAGGCAAATCAAACATTAAAAGGCAATTTTATTCCTGTTATGACAGAGAGAAGTCATACAAGTAATATCTTAGGCAATAAAAGCCACAAAAATCACATCAATTCTTGTAGATATTCAAAAGATTTTTAACACCATTTCTGTCTGGGTGTAAGCCATAAAATAACCACACACATATGCACACGCACACAAATAAACTGGAAAAAAACCAACAGGAAAAGAAGTAGAAACCAAGCCACTGTCTTGCATACCCAAATTAAAACTGTGCTCAGAAGTGATATTTAAACCTTTAGATTACTACCTAATGTCATTTAATATTTATTCAGGTGAATGAGAACTATAGATTAAAGTAATACTATTAATCAACAATGCTCAAGACATTGGGTAAGATCTTACAAAGGTAAATGCATTTGAAAAAGTTTTACCATACCAGTGTGAACAAAGGGACAACAGAAAATCATAACATGCTAGAAAAATGTCACTGATTACCATGTTAATTGATTACAGAACTCTACATAAATTATTCAAAACAATAGTAAGGTAAGTTTCTTCCTGTTTCCAGCTTCATTTTCAGGACAAAAAGGGAAGACCGAATTTGGATGCTGGCAGTCTGCCCTGTTTTTCTCCATTTGCCTCTGACTTTGATGGCCTTGCACGAATGATTTCACTCTCTTGCCTGTGTTTCCCTTCCCACCTTCTTCTGTTATCTCTCATGGTTCTTGCTTTTGGGGCATGGACAATTTCTGATACACTTGTATGGAGCCAAATAGAATAGGCACTGATTGGCTCTGACTAAAGAGAACTGACTGGTTCTAACTTTAACACTACTAAGAAAGCACAAACATAACCTCCAGGTTGCTTTAAGCTGCTGTAGCTCACAGGGAAGCAGGTATGGCCACCACGTAAGCCTCAGAAAAAATGGTCTCTCGGATCTTGTAAATTTTGCAGCATATTGGGGCTTGGCTACAGACCTGGTGCATGAAGCCATCATTGCTCCTCTTCTGGGCATTCTCGCAGTCTTGCAATTACACTAGCATTGTGCTTTGAACAATTACTGAAAACACTATCAATGTTTTAGTCATGAAACTTGAAAGAGAAACCAGCAACATTTTCCCTACCACAGCTAACAGGTACAAGCAAAGCTGAAAAAGCAGAAACAAGCAAACTTGAGAAATCTAGGAATGTCCCACAACTGGGAAGGAAAAAAAAAGTCATATGAAATAATTACATTTGCATGATCCAATCTGTGATCTGATCCCATGAGTTCACCATGCTGCACAGCTTGTTGAAGCCACAGAAGAGCTACAAAGGGAGCATTGCAGGACAACACTGCATGGGCAGAGATGTGGCTGTCAGAAATGTAAATCCTATCAGGCAGTAGCCATACCAGGGATGTGGATCACGATGTAAACAACTCCACAGACCATGTGTTACTGCAGGAACTAGCTCTTGTCAGAGACAACGGGATTTCCTGATGTTTAAAAAAAAGGATGCAGAGAAAGACATGATTCAAACACACCAATGACAATGTATGATCTCCCTCCCCCCAAAAAAGGGATATAGGAGCAAGAGCCCATACACAGAATTTACCAGTTTTCCTTAAAAAATGTGTCTTTTATGGTCATGTGAACTTTCTAAGGTTTCTCTGTTAGCAAACAAGATTACTGTGAATTTAAGGGTAACACAAGGTGCTTTTAACTGAACTTTACTCCTTAGAGGGCATTAGAAAACTGACAGTGATAGGACTCATCTGAGTGCAGAGGTCTTGTGAAGCCAGGTACAATGAGCCTGGATAAAGAACAAAAGCAAATTGATGTCTCATAATAACAATGATACCTAAGGACACCCAGCGTGTTCTGTGGCGCTCTGTCATCAAAAGCCCTGATACTGCCTTTGGTCAGGAGGAACTTCATTGAAAACTTGATGTCTTGGGGTGACCTTGTCATGTGTATCCCCTACTATCGCTCTATGCCCAAACATGAGTCCTGTGCCTTTAAACTGAGCCTGGGAGAGCAGAGAGAAGCGNCTCTGCATGTACTTCTGTAGGCACTGTGAGGGGGCCAGTGGCTCTCAGTATACAGTGGAAAACCCAAGCCTGAGAGATTGAGACTTTTGCAGTTAGACCAATATGTCTGGAAACATACCTAAATATATATACAATAACTGATTTAAGCCTGCCCCTAGCATACTTTAAATGCTGGTCCTGGCCTAAGTTAGATCGCTCTGGATTGCATAACTGTATTGAGATTCTGAATGGAAAGCGTGGCAGTGTTTGGGTAAAGGACAGCACTTCAGCCTTCAGGACTCTTGCAACAGCTGATGAAACTACTCAGGGATGAAGACACATTGGAAAACTGCAACTGTGAAATTTCAGCTCTCACTGATCTCACCCTAGCCTTCCCAAAAGAAACTGCGCTTTTAAATTATTTGCTTTTTTCTATCTCTCCCATCATTTTATATTTAGGCATCAGGATTGTTTTTCAGCTAGGCACAGAAACTGAAAATAATACCTTTCCACCTTGCTGTACTCTTTTTCCTCTCCTTCAGCTTGATGCGTGTAGATGTATGCAGCACACTGTCTTTCTCCCTTATGTGCTCCTGGTCTGTGCTCACTTCATTACACAAATGACTTTCCTCACTAATATCGCCAAATGCCTGAAAAACAGAACAGACAAAACCAACATATTATTATGGCAGCGTTCAGTGAAATATCAGAGGGAACATAGATGACTTTGAGTACCCTTCCCCACCCCTCTCTTCTTGCTTTCAAAATATCACAGCTCAGAAGTTTTTGTGTGTGTGAAATTTTATTCTGTCATACTAATAACCCAGCTTTGCAGCAGCTTACAGTTTAGCTTTCATGGTTCAGTTCCACTCCTGGGCTTATAACAATTTTTCTAACGGTTCTGCCAAAATATTATAAAGTAAAACTTACTGAAAATGTATTTACTAATACAGATAGAGCAGTGAGATTAATAATTTAAACACATGTGAAGTGTGAATTCCCCTAATTTTTCTCACTCTAAATGCTTTAGTAAAACAGTCGAATGGGGATTTTTACGCCCGTTGCTTTTCATAATTTCTTCTTATGATGCTCTTGACACATGGAGAAGATTTGAATGAATAAAGAATATACACTCAAAGAGGAAATTATGGCCATAAGGAGGAGATGATGTTATAGGACTGGAAACTGGTTACAAAGCCAAGGCATTGCATCAGATTCAGCTCAGTTCATTAGTAGTTACCACATCACATGTCAGATCCCCAGCTTGTGTCATGTGGGTGGCATTTTGCACAAGAATGCCCTGACTCCAATTGTTTTCATGTTTTGGAGTGCCCATGTAAAAGAAATTTTGCTCAGATGAATTTGAGCAGAAATCAAATTTCAAACACTGAGAAGCTAGACTGAGCTCAGCTCTGTCTAGCTGCTGTTACTCAAATGTTAGCATGAAAAAACAGGCTGATCCAGTAATACAGTAATGTTTTAAAGAATTTTGCAATTCTCAATCTAGTTTAGCATAGCTATAATAAATTTTAAAAACACAGATATGTGTAAGGGAATAATCTCTAATTTCTATTGTATTTTTTTGTGTATTCTTACTATCTCTCTGTTGAAGCATCTTACAATCTTTGTTGCACTTCTGGTTTTGATACACTGTGAAGCTAGCAAGTGCTGTAACCTTAGGAACAGAGGGAAACAGGCAACATAACAGATATTCCCCACCTCACATGAAAAGCTGAGACTAAATATTGGAGTGGTCTTGTATATCCTACATCCTAGGCAAGTTTCTCTGTGCCAGGCTATTCTTTCTTCTCACCTAGATACCACTTACATAGAACAGCTGCTACTTTGTTTTTAGTTTTATTCTTTCAAACTAGGAGATAGTAAAGTTTTAGGTTGTCCAAAGCCGTTTCTCTCATGGCATAACCAATCATCAGGGCAGGTCAAAAAGAGATGCAACATTATGGCAGGACATCATAGCAACAGTTTTACATCATACAAAGGAGATATAAAAGGGGCCTACAGCATCAGTGAGCTAATAAAAACAGAAATATTTTTCCAGTTGCAATAATTTGAGAAAAAAATTGTGGAAATATCATCAGTGTATACCTGGAGTTGCAACCCTAATTCCCCAGAAGCTGGAAAACTAATTTCATTTCATAGAATCATTTAGGTAGATTTGGAATAGACCTTTAAGATCATTGAGTACAGCCATAAGCCTAATACTGCCAAGTCCACCACTAAACCATGTTCTTGAGTGCCACATCCACATGTCTTTTAAATGCCTCCAGGGATGGTGACTCAACCACTTTTCTGGGCAGCCTGTTTCAGTGCTTGAAAACCCTTCCAGGCTGTCAAGAATTTTTCCTAATATCCAATCCATTTCCTCCTGTCCTGTTGCTTGTTACCTGGCAGAAGAGACCAACCCCCACCTGGCTACAACCTCCTTTCAGGCAGTTGTAAAGAGTGATAAGATCATCCCTGAGCCTCCTTTTCTCCAGGCTACACAACCCCAGCTCCCTCCTCTGCTCTTCATAAGACTTGTTTATATGCAAAAAAAAAGAGGATATAGGGAATATTCAGAGTTCACTGTAAAAGCCTTTCCTTTGGTGGTGGTTAACACATACCAAGAGCTCTTTCAAACCTGATTGTTCACATACCCAGCATGTCTGGCTGAAGCAATAGGAGCCTTTGCTACAATTAAGGCGCTATCATTTACTTGTGTACTTTAAATTGAAGCTTGTATAGATACGTCAGATTTTTAGACTTGATCAGATGTTGTGCAGAGTTATGTTCTTAAATTAAAGTCCAAGTTGTTGTTTCTGAAAGTGACTTAATAGCAGTAACCTTATGGTTAATCAACCATGTAGTAAAGTTCACTGTGCATTTACTGCAGTGTAATTATAAAGTGAGCAAAAATATAATTGATGCCTTTTGTCAATCTGTGTAGCTGCAAGGTACTTTTTCAAAGGTTATTTTTTTATTCAGATAAAATAAGTTAATGCTGTTTTGGCAATTATCCCTTGACTTCAGAGATTTTACTGCTGATTCAGGTAAAACTGTGTGATAGATGAATAAAGATTACAAGCGTTTAAAAGTACAAAATACCTTCTGCAACAATCAGTGGCTCTGCCCTTGCAGCATAAAATCATCCTGAAAACCACTGAAAATATGGCAAATCTTGGTGTTTAAACTGGGTTGAAACTGAAGGATGTATTTTTTAATACAAAATAACACTTTTAAAGTACCCCTTAATTATCATCACTGCTGTTTGTTATACAGTGCAACTAGAGAGCTATGGCAGAATTTTTCCCTTGAGCACTGGCTCAGACTGAATGAGTGTGCTTGAACTTGCTTCCATTCCTTCTGTGAACAACTGACAGAAACAGTTCTAACTCTTCAGGACTCCAAGAAAAAATAAATGAAAATTTCCATGAACATATTTGTGTATGTGTTGATTAGGTAGATAACCCTTGCTCCTCACCCCACATTCCCTGCAAGTAAAAAAGAAGTGAATATGATTTCAAATTGAATATTCATATACAGAACAAGGCTATAATGCTGTAGTTCTGGTATTTCAGTAATTTTTCGGTTATCTGAAAGCCCGTGAGTCCTGCTGACAAGGTCCAGTAGTGGACCTGTCTCATTCCTTTCCTGGTTCTCCTATCAGAGCACAGACACCACCATAGATAAGCAGGGCATGGCCACTTGAAGGAAATAAATCTTTTTCCACATGACTCTGTGACTTTCTGGGGTACAGAGTATATAAAACCTGAGATTTGCAGAACGCTAGGGAGGGGGGAAACAGCCACATGCTGCAAGGCTGACTCCTGCACTTCCATCCTGTTGCAACACAGTCTTGACTGCAGTTGATAATAGATTAACAATTAATAGACACAGCTTCCACTTAAAACTCTACCACAATTTACTGAAAAAGGGAAAGGACCTAATCTTGTACTCGACAGGGAAAACAACCTGAAGCAGAAGATATGGAGAGATAACTTCTGCTCAGCTGAGACACATTGTGCTCATCCACTTCATCTGCAGCAGATGGATCGGCTTACCCACCACAAGGGCAAGGAGCAACAGACTGGGTCCATTTCAGGACAGGGTTTACATGTCACATGTGAGATGAGCTGGATCAATTTAAGAACAAAGCATACAAGCACAAGATTTCTCCAGGAAATCTCTTTTCCTTGTTCTCATCTTTTCAGTGGAATGGAAAGCGCTGCCTGGACAACTAATTTCTGTCTTAAACTGATTATCTTTAATTGAATTATAACATTAAAGGAGAAATATATACTGGTAACAGTAACTTAAAACAGTCTGGTTTACTTCTTATTTGCAGTGAAACTAGTTATATTGCCATGACCCTCAACAAAAGGGCTGTAAGTTTGCAGAATGTACTGATCCAGTTGCCTATGTCCATGGCAGTACCCCTTAGCTGACTTGGTAAAATGTATGCTTCCCAACTGAACCTCAATGCATGTTGAGAGAAATCATTCTCCCACTGAATGCAGTTGCAAAGTATTGCTTGTTTTCAATCGGACAAGGTTAAATCTCAGAATTAGGCAGGCAGCATGTGGTAAAGCCTATTCAGCCCAGAAGTATGTACACATCTGCATGCATTAATGACTCTTCTGTGGGACAAACCTTTGCTGTTAATCCCTGCTTTTATAGGGATTTCCAGGAAACCAACTCATGGTTGGTTTGAACTGGCCATGTTTGTGGGCGACCTGACATGATGCTGCTGAAGCCAGCCAAAGTGGGTCAGTTTACACCAAGTAATTACCTTTGCCCAGCCTCTCCCTCAGCCAAAAAGTCCTCAACCACTCCCCACAGCTGACCCAGCTTACAGAAAAGCCAGAGCTGTGCTGTTCCCTCCTGGTGTCTGGTGAGATGAGGATGAAGTCATGAGGTAGTGTACCAGCCTCAGGTACCAAGCTGGAGCAATCTTCCTTCTTTCTCTCCTCCATAAACCTCTAGTGACCACTGAAGTGAGACTCTTTATGAAAATGGCATGTGGGGCTCTTGCAGTAAATATGGCCAATTTATTCTCTTAATGAAATTAGGGCCAGAAAAAGCTGCACTCACATATATGCATAAACTGTGATGGAGTCAACTGCATGGCATATGCACACACGGGAAAAAAATAGGGCCCAACATTCATAGCAACACTGTGTATAAAAAAAGAATTTGTGGAATTAAGAATAAAACATGAGGCAATTTGTTGATTTTCCCAGGGAATATATGAGAGCAACAAATGTGTAGATTATTCTAAGGTTGTTTTTTAGTGTCATTATCAGATCCAAGAACTGTATATAAAAGCATGCAGTCCTTCACAAGCTAAAAGTATAGTTTGCTCAAACAATTGTAAAATATTCAGTATTCTTAAGATTAAATATCTGAATATTGCTTCTGAAGGAACAGCTGTCAGCTTAAATCTAAAGTCTAGTTTGTTTACTGGCTGTATTTTATATCTGTTAGAAAATGACACCAAATGGCAATAAAATTGTTGTAAGTATTCTACTGGGGAATATAAATGCCCTTTGGTTACAGTGTACATATCTTTATACATAATTCCAGTATATTTTCCCTAGAATTATGTTAAATATGTAAAAAGCCTTTTCTCATAAAGGTAAAAACGCTAGATGTTTCCAAGCTGTAATTTAGCATTAGTGTCAAGATTGCTTCAGAAAATAAGCTACGGTTACTGTTTCATTCTTTTTAAGTGTCACTCAGCATACCATATCTGATCTTGTATTCAAAATAAACTTATATGATTTTATTCACTTTTCCAGAAGTGCAGGAGGGTTTAGACATAATTTATAGCATATGGATTGATGTAAATAGCTTAAACTAAGTAATTGGCTAGTCACCTACGCTGTCTTATCCTATTACTGCTAGGTACTTTTCAAGTAATTAGGGAAAACAGATCTCTTTTATCTAGTAAGTTTAAATTGGATGAATCCTTGACATTTGTGAAGGCTTATTTGATAGATAAAATCATACTATACAAAAACTTTCTCTACAATGCTGAGGTTTACTAGGCCTATAATAAGAAACTGATTTTTTGTTGAGTTAAAGTGACTTATCTTTGCCCTTTTAATAAGAAATCAACTCCAGTCAGCAAAAGTCGAGATAAAAATCACCAAGTTGGTGTTATCAGCATGTAGACAGCAAACACGTACCACTATCATTAACTGTTCTGTGCATGGATTTCAAATACATTTAAAATGTTAAAATTCAATAATTTCCTGTATATTACAATAATATCAGATTAATGAATACCGAAAAGCATGAAAAGTGATTTATTTTGGGAAGGTCATTCCTTCGTTAGCCAACACTTAAACTGAATTACTATAAAAGGGAAATATATTATAGGTAAAAAGGAAAATGGTTTTTATTGCATGTGAATTCTTTGAGTTTTACAATGCTTATGATAAAAAGACTGCACCTACAAGTTTAACCTCTATAATTTTTATGCTGCACATTTAAAAAAAACTTATTATTTAACATTTCTAAGGCAATTTATACATGTCACCTTGTACTTAATGTTCCTTTTAAAACAGTTAGTTTTACCTCATCCCTATGAAACCAATAAAACTACTTTTCATACCAGACATGAAATTTCTAGTTATACCAGGAAAGCTTGACCTCCAATGGGAATACCACACTTAAAGAAATAAGTATTTTAAAGAAGCTATTGCTTAGAGAGACATTTATTCCTAGCTAGTGTATTTTTACACACAGCACTTTAAAACTGGCCTTGTTTACTAGGAAAAAAAAAAAGAAAAGAGAAGAAAAGCAAGTATTATTAAAGTGAGTTTTGGTTCCTTGAATAAAATTAGGTTCACACTGAAGTGATTTGCTGAATTAGGGCTATGAGAAAATCTTGCTTTCACTGAAATATAAAAGAGTAGGATGAGGCTGTAAATATGAAGTGAATTCCTTACGAGCATACAAGGACTTCACAGCAAGATTATGCAAAATTCCTCTTATGCCTGTCAAAGAATATCTGCAGATACAGAAACATATCTGAAGTTAAAGTCACCAAGAGCTGAACACATGAATCTGAGGTAGAATTTGGCCTGGTGATTTCAGTGCTGTTCTCATGTTCGTGTGTTTGCCAAGAGAAACATTGCACCAGACCTCATCAGCCTGCACACAAACCTCACTTAATTGAATGCTAAGAAGCTACTGCTTGTGCTGGTGGTGCCCTCTGAGCAACGCCTATATCTGCACAGGCTTTTTCAAAGTTTTTATAATTTCTGTGTTGTTTTCTGCCAAATTGCTCATTTCTTCCTATTATACATATTATTTCTGAAGAACACCCACCAAACCCAACACCCATCATGCTGTAAATGGCACAAAGCATTAAATATCTGACGGACAGATCTTAATCCCCAAATGCCTGAATTCATGGGGTTCAACTGCAGTATTTAGGAATAAGTGTTAGGGCTCTCTCAGGTATGATTCCTGAAACTTACAGAAATTAAAAGTCAAAGCCTTTACATTTTGCCATCTTCAGAGTTACATGCCTTCAGAGTTTCTTAATAAAAGTGAACAAACAAATAAAAATATACACTGAAATAATTACATTTTCACCTTTGGTATGTTACTGTAATAAAAGCAGGATTGTTTCACAGGAAGAAGGTGCATGTAACCCCTAGTTCCTAGATGCTGTTGAATTACTCCTTGCATTCTGCAGCTGTACAAGAGCACTAGCCCATCCAGAAGAACAAAATAAGTGAAAATTGATTGTTTTCCTACTCTGTGGATGCTGCAGACCAGGCAGATGTCAGTACAGCGGTAGGAAGCGTCACAATTGCCACAGACCAGCCCTTTTCTTATAGGTTGTGTTCCTACAGTCCCAAGACAACATTTCATATAAATATCTTGTCTCTGGTGAGGAGAAAGAGGCTTTCTGATCATGAAGAAAGAAGAAAGGCACCTGTTATTCCTATGACAGGGAGAGAGAATAGATGACACTCTGCTCTCGCCAATGTGGAAGAAGAGCCTTCCCTCCTTCACCAGTGCTGAAATGGTGAGGAGAGGAATGAAAAGCAAAACAGGAACCCATCTTGTTTCTTTTGGCGAGATGTTCTACCCATTCTGGCATAAAACAGGTAAGATTATGAAATTATATTATGTAGGTAAACTTCTGGTAAAGAGAAATCTTATTTACACCAATGGGTGATCCAATGGAAGCTGATTAAATTTAGAATAAGAGCAGACTTCTGACCAAATAGACTACAAGGATACAGAAAAATCTTTCCATTGAGTCACTGGGAGCAAAATTCCTAAGACAGACTAGGGTTAGGTAAACTAAACTGCCTGAGTCTTTAGAACTAGCTCTAGATATGCAAACTGAAAAGGCTTATACACAACAAGTTGTCAACAGAGGGAGCAGACTGAAAAGATTATTCCAAGAAGTCCAGGTGCCTTTCATCTCCTACACTCTTAAAAAGTATACATAACTTTGCAATGCATCATCCAGCTCCAAAACAATTTTCTAGCCCCACTCAAGAACCCCTGCTTGTCTAGCTGCAGCAAAGGGAACAAAAAAAAAAGTTCCTGAGGGGTGACAACAGCAGCAAGTGGTAAAGCTCAGGTGTATTTTTCCCCATGGCAGCAAACTTCTCACTTGTCAGTGTACAGCCTTAAAATTCATTAAATATTCCTAATTTGGAACTGAAGTGTAAAGCCCTGACCTATAAAACACACAAATGTATAATTACATCTGTTATCAGCTAAATGTAAGATCTGTAGATGGGCTTTACTGCAATTATTAGTTAAGCACATTTCTTACATGTAATTGCATTTAGATCTACAAGTAAAAATGCTGTAAAGCATGCATTGATCTCCGAAATTAGATGTGCAGCTTTCAAGACAATGAGGCAAGACTCAGTCATGGATTTTAGGGATAGGCTACGCTATGATCTGGTCTGGGAAACTATAGAGAAGTGGTTTGAGCCATCCGCATTATGCAGTGCTTACTTTGTGGATGCCGGAAGCTTCTCAAAAGCTCACCTGGGAAGAAAAAGCTACATTGTATGAGGATACATTTCTTCTCTCTCAGAAGTACAGAACAGATTAATGAGCAGAAACAGTGCACTGGGTTAAGATTGCCTCGGGTGTTCGCAGACCCTCCTTCCAAAGCCTGGTGGAAGTCGAAGGAAACCTCACCACTGAAAAGCCAAGAAGAACTTAACTGGGAAAAACCATCCTGCAAAGAGCTACGTTTGTAACAGGAGTAGGAGTTGGGCTGCCTGGTTGACCTCCAACACGGAAAAGGTGTTTTAGAAAAAGTCTAGGCAATTATTCACGTTGGAGTTTCTTCAAGAGACTTGGGCATGGGCCTGGATTTGCCAGTTTCTTTGTTCCAGTAATTAAGTTCTACTTCATGTAGGCCACATGCCTTCTCTTGTTTTCTTTGGCCAGCTCGAAGACTCTGGTGTCTTCACTCTGGTGAATCATAAGTTCCCTGGGCAGAAAACTATGTTTGGATTCCTTGAGGACAGTTTCCTTTAAATTAAGTTTTCTTTAAAAAGCCAAGTAGGGCACAAACATTAAGAATAAAACTTTTAATGAAGAAAACAACCTTGAAACATTAACCAAAGGAGAAGAAGCAATGTTTGCCTCATGCTGGAAAGATGTACTTGAACCTTCACCTTAGAAGTGTGTGGCTGAAAACATTGTGCTTCATCACCATTTGTGCCAGTTTTGGTAAAAAGATCTTTGTGATGATGCCTCCACTCCTTATCTGGGTAGGTAAAGTAATATTCTTTGACTCTACTTTCTCTTAAATGCCAATCTTTTTTTAAGAGTCTCTCAACACAAGACCAAAGGCAAAAAGGAAATGTTCTTCTTCAAAGCACTTAGAACAAAAATGGCAAAGCAATGAACAAAATGCAGCCCATGAAACCAGTAATGGGTGATACGTCTCTTTAATATCATCCTGTATTGTATTTTAGTGCACAAGCTGCTGAAATGCTGACAACATCCAAGATTCAATCTAAGACATGCAAGATGCCAGTAGGTAATCTAACTGTGCCTTAGCTCTGGGTATCTGAGTACAAACTAAGTGAATGACCATACTTGCAGTAATAGCTGTCCATTAAATGTGCACAGCACTTACCTTGTATATTTATATATATATATATAATAATTCCTGTACAGAATGAACTTTTGTGGTTCTAAGTGATATATATTTATAAATAATCTCTATGTGTGTAGTTTCAATGTATATCTTACATAATTGCCTTTAAATGGCTCTATAAACAATCCGAAATTGCTACTTTGCACTGCAAAAGCATTAACTCATTGATTATACACTACCATTTAGGAGTGAGGTCTTCCTATGGAAGCTTTCAGTGTGTATTTCGAGCAGGGTCAGGCACGGCCTATTTTCCTCTTTNGCCCCCCACCCCCCACCAAAGGAACATATTTAATTAACTTCTGGCAAGAGCTTAACCGATTTAAAATGATTTTACAATAAATCTGCAAAGCCTGTACCATATGCAGTGCTTGCACACAGTTCTCTACTACATATTTTTTTATGACATAGATCTAAATAGAGGAGATAGACAAATCCCTAGTGTATATTCTATAAAGTTAATTCTGCACAGATGAAGCTGTAATTGACTCCCATATTAACCAAAAGTAGGGAGATCAAGCAGGGTAGGTTAAACAATAAAATGGCAATGCTGATTAAAAAAAAAAAAAAGCTTCCCAAGAATTTTGTGAGCGAGTATTTGTATTTCTCTGTCTTTGAGAAGCCTTTGCTCCTGTACCCACAAGCACTTTTTAGTCTCTGTATAATATTAAAATAACCTTGTGCTGCTAACTGAATTGTAGATGAGGCAGAGTAAATAAGGTGTATTTTAGTGCATTGTGTAAAGCTAGTTTATTAACA